>JAQGCM010000205.1:0-32333 GCA_034699705.1 Hymenaphorura dentifera
GTGGCCCAAAAAAAATGAAATTTTGATTCGTTGCCATGAAGTATGACCTTACCTATAGGGTTGTTTGATATACCTTGGGATCAATGTCAGATACCATTATAATCCTTGTGTTTGAAAGATTCAAATTCTGAAGTTCAGCTTGTCAAGGAAGAAATGTAAATGATGCTCCATTGATGAGCATCACCATTACGCAAAATGGGAGCCCCATTCCAACTTGTTCAAACTGAACAAATGCCTTGGACTGTATTGAACTTTCCGTGCTTGCTCAACAAACACCTGAAGACTAAGTTTAATTGGGAAAAGTGAAATCGACGGAAGGTATGCTTTAATCGCAATTTGGAAGAGCAAAGTAATCGAGTAATCATTAATTTGATGGGAGCATAATTGGTCCCAAAGGTACAGTTAAATGTGCAAGGCAAGTTGGAAACTTGCTCGTTAATTAATGAAATTGCAACCGCAGTTTCTGTTTGCTTGGATTCGATATTCAATCATAATTTGCAAAATCCACTCTGAACACTCTACACTCTCTGTCCTCTGTATGAACGCAAGAAGTATTTCAAGGGGGGAGGATCTAATAGTTTTTTAAAAAATTATTAATTATTGTTATTATACCTCAACGTCACGTGTCAATCTCACGTTTGAAATGAAACTTGGATCGATTCATTCCTCTCATCTTTAATTTTCAAGTCACACATCCAGAAACGATATGATTGATTAGAGTTTGTGAGATACACATTGTGCAACTGAAGTAGAAGATCGTTAGCACCGCACAAATCGTATTGAATGAATCCCTGGTTAGGGTAGGCCATTGTTTTCAAATTGGAAAAGTGATGCTGAGCGATGCCATCGCAAATTAAAGATTGGTATTGAACGAATGGGTGGCAGTGATTGTGGTAGTACTACCTGACTGAATAGTTCCACGCACAACTTTTGCAACAATGAGGAAGAGGGATGAATTAGATGTTAGAACAATAGAAGGAAAGATCAAAAGAGATGCTGCACCGCACTGCACGCCATGCGTTTCAGTTCGCTAAGAAATGAGCTAATGAATTCAATACAAAAAAAAACGACACACGAAAGCAAATGCAAGGCAAGGGTAGAAATGGTTTCAGTTTCATTTTTGATTTCGTATCGATCCACATCTTCCGATAATTCGATTAAATTTCATTTAATAGAGTGCATTTTGTATTTGCTGTCGCGTTCAATGAAAGCATGTGAGCTGTATTGATTTGTACGCGATGCTTTCACAACGGAAACGAATTAGTTTTGGCAGTTCTAGAAATGCGAAGGTAAGCTGTCCTTAGCAACTTTTCTTCAAAATTGTGGTATTTTCCGTAAATAGAGGCGAACCAAATTGAATAAGTTCAATTAAATGTGCCACGCGATGGTGCCATTCACAGGAAATAAAGTCTGGTACAATCCGTGTAAATTTTCTGTAAAAGGCTGCGTAAAAAAAAATATTCGACACGGTTTCCAAAAAATGTAATTTGATGTGGTAGTGGTGCCGCCTCTTCAGAAGAACGTGCTGGGCGAATATTTGGCACTTTACAACTGCTGCTTAAGGAGATGATATAAAATGTCGATCTGTTGTTGAATAGATTTGGATTGTAGGGCATTCGCTACACATACACATTAGGATGAATGGTGGGATTTTATTTGCTAAGTTGTTGTTTTGTTGTTGAACAGGGTACGAGAAACATTCTTGAAAACAAAACAGTTCACACTGCTTGCAGTTTTAATCCGTGAGAACAAAATGTCGGCATGATGTGAATTTGTTGTTAAGTCGCACTAGCTAGCCATTTCAAACTCTTCATTTACTCAAATGAATTGAGTTCACATCATCACGTCTTGTTAGAATCACAATTTTCACCTTAGACTTCATTCCTCAACTTTGTTGAGGAAGGAAGTCTGTACCTCATTTCGCATTGAACGGCTGTTGCTCGTATGGAATGGAATGAATCATCTGTCTTATTTTAATTCTGAATTCTATGAAAACATAAGTTGCGGACTTGTGCGTTGAAGTGGCAAGCGAAATCGCAACCAAAACTTCTAACACTTGATTTCAAATCAAACGTTCAATTTGGCAGTCGTAATAATAATATTCCAGTCAGTGTTCCGCTGTGGATTCTTCCACCTAGACGAAAGTGGAAGAAACTGGTGGACAAAAGTTGACGAAATGAAAGAAAATTTGGACAAATCGGAATAAACAAATGGAAGTAACTTAATTTTTCACAGGAAGAAGCGACATAGCTACTTTAGGAAACATAGATGCATTGATTAGAATCTGCATCTCCAATTAGTGCATATTTAATTAAATGCGTGCAACCTAATAATACATTTATGCGCAGTTAATGTTTACAGCACCGCAGTCAGCTCACCACAATTCCCAAGCTAGAGAATGCTGAATCCATACAATATTCCTGAACAGTTTCTAATTTCAAAATTTCTCACCCAGTAGTTTTTGGATGTTTGTAACAAACCGTAAGTACTGGTATAAAGGTGTCTTTAGATTACGATAAATTACAAAATACTGTGACTTTTGGAAGGAAAATTTTGTAATGTTTCGTAATATTTGGTAATTTTTAAACTTTTACAGTTTGCTCATGGCTTTCCTCGTTAGTTCTAGTTCACCACCAGGAGTCGAAGGCGAATGGCAAAGCGGAAACATTATTACGTATTGGAATTGAAACAATTAGATCATTAAACTGGTTGCAAAATTGAAGGTTTTAACCTGAAAAGCCCTATGTTTAGCTTAGCAAAATGCTGAAGGTTGAGTTTTCAGAACATTTCGTCCGCTTTCTTCCATTTTGTCATTTCTGTCCACTTCTTCCATTATCTTCCACTGTCCGGAAGAAATAAATTTTGTCAGGAAAAAACGGAACACTGATTCCAGTTCAAATTGATGAAATCTGCGGAAAGCTAATATCTTATGTTCTAAATGTCATGACCAGGTTTAATTGGCTGATTTTCTTCGTTAACAATTTTTACGAGTTTTTAGAAACTTCAGGAGATTTGTGGTAAGCCAGATAAACTTATCAAGCCGGCTAGTTTAGACAGATAATAGCGTTTTTGTATTTGGTCAATCTTGTAAGATTTTACAGTTGTAAATAAGATCACCATTATCTTAGCAAATATCAAAGTAGCCTTACACCTGCGAAATCTAAGGAGGGTTGAATTGATTTATTACTCCAAACTAAAATTCATTACTTTAACTTCCCTAATTTTGCCAAATCTTTTTTTTTTCAGGAGAATCCGTTCGTCTTTCCCGACAATTTGATGGAATACGGGGAGCCGCAGTTCTTTCCTGGTAACTGCGTAGGTTACCTGGAAACGATATTGGTATTAAAAATTAAATTTATTGGTACTGGATAGTTTTTAAAATACTTTTCATTGCGGCATAGCTATAATGTTTATGGGAATTCTGGTTTTAAAACGCTCATTAGTTGCATTTTCTTCTTGCATCCAAAATACATGTATATTCTTAACATTTGAGGAACTGACACTTTGGGAGATTAGAATTTAGCCGAACGGATTTAATGGAAACGAATATTTTAGGAGGAAACGGATGAGGAAGCGGAGTATGAAGAAGAGGAATCTGGTTCTGGTCGCCATTGGTGGACTGCCGATAGTGATACAGATACTGAATCCGTCATTCGAGTAGACCGTGTCACGTCAGATGTGAATCAGTGCCAAAACTCCACCAGTACCAGTGCCGCTCTTCAACAATCTGAAAACCTTCTTGACAACTCAAGCAATAATGCAAATAATATTCACGCCGGTTTTCCGGCTCCACCCTTTCGAACCACAGCCAGTTCAAAACCTTTCGAAATGGAAGACTTGTATTTATTCGACCAGCTAGATTTGGCTTTTGAAGAAACGCTCACGAAACCGCGGGGCAGAGCTGGGTTCGCATTTGGAACCGAAAATCACGCAGACCTTTTCTCGCTACAGCGATCAACCGAATCACATGCGTCAAATTTGACGCCCAATGTAGTGCCAATTGAACACACCCATAACGGCACCCAAGAAATGCAAGAAATAAATCGCAGCGACGAAGATCCAGACGTTCAGAATGATCCCTCCAGTTCCTCCTCCGACGATGAACAACCGGCAGAAGTCAACGAAGAAGACTTTTTCTATTCAAGTTCTGGGGAAAATTCTAGCTTAACCGAAACGACTTCATCTGAAGATTCCTCTGACGAAGGTGGAAGCAAAGATGGTGTCGTTCTGGCCGAATTTTCCCTCACTGCCGGTTTTAACTCGGGATTATTCAAAAGTCATCGCCGTTCTTTCGAAGGTCCTCCATCCAAATCGAAACTGCGTTCCTTCAGAAGTTTTGACAGTTGTCTTAACGCACTCGCCGGAACAGAGCTCTTGTTTTCCAAAGCCGAAACATTTCCGTCCTTCCATGAATTCATGAAGGAAGCGACTGGCCCTCCAATGTCCGTCCCAAACGGCGACGAAACTCAAAATTCCGATATTGACAAAGTTGAAGTGACCCGAAAACGTTCAGGAGAGATTTCATCAGAAAACTTATCCGAGGACAGCGGGATTTGCGACGGGGCCGGTGCAGTTGACAGCCAGATCATTGATCGCCCACAACCTCCACCTAATTTCATTGCAAAGTCTGCTTTTGCGATAAATCCTTTGCTCTTTTCCTCACCTTCCGCGTCTGAAGAAAGTAGTATGATTAGTTTTGGGAGTAATCACTCATTCGAACCTCGTAATCGTCAAAACTCTAATTCGAGCAGTACACCCAGTAGTAGCCATAGCTCTAGCCCAGATCCCAATTTCAATTCCAATAATCGACCAGACTTGCTGGCCAATCGCGATGGTAGTTTTGACTCAAATACTTCAGAAACCAGGTCAGCAAATCCAAATTGCACCTCCGTGGAAGAATTTCAATCGAATGCCAATAAAGCCAGTCAGAGCCAGGTATCCGGACTCCACCCTTCCTGTTCTTATCTAGAGCAAACTTTTCATCCAGACTCTGATAGAAATGTGCAAACACCTGCAAATGCAAAACCTAGCCCAATAATAGAGCCCCAACACCAGCCGGAGAAGTCGGTGCGCCCATTTCTCACAGCACATCGCAGAAACTTGGACACGCACCAAAATGAAGAAATTTACAAAAATGTAGATGAATCTTGGGGGCTGGGTTGCTTTGACGTGAGAAATACCGGAGATGAAGATGACGAAGCTGAGGATTTAAGTAATGCGATGTTTACCTTGCTAGAGCGTCAATCACAAGCCCAAGGTGAAAATGAGGATGAGGAGGGCCAAGATTATGCAAATATTAAAATTAACTTGTGCAAATCCAAGCCAATCCCCAACGCCTTGGACCACTTTAATGCTTTTGCACCAGTCGAGCAAGCACGCGGTGATTCGGGTACGAATCCAGAATTAATTGGAATGACCTCATCGCCTTCCCCGTTCGTAGCAGATTTGGACGTGACTAATAGCTCAGGGGAAGCCGAAGAAGAATCCTTAGGGCTCGGGGAATTTATTAGTGAGAATGCAATGGCAGCAGTCGAGAGTGAGAGTGAACTAATGGTGAAACAATATTCATGTTCATGTTTATTAAATGAACAGACACCACTCGCCAAAGATGAAGCAGAAGATTTAGTTTCAGCAGCCTCGCAATCGCAGCCTCCTGCTCAGGACCAGGATGACGATGGGAAGGGGGTTAGTTGTAATAGTTGTTGTAGTTCATGTGGTAGTGTCATAAAAAGTGGGCCAATGTCAACCTTGGACAGTTTGCCTTCAGGAGAGGAGCAACAGCAACATTCTATTTTGCTTCCCTCGCCCATACCTCAGTTCCCAGTCGTTCAAGCCCAAGTCCCAGAAACAGAAACAACTTCAGTTTCAGTATCAATGAGTTCTCCTATCAGTAACTGTACTACTAATATTGAGAACGCCAACACGACTGCTCCTAGTGCGACGATTACGACTGCGACTACGATGAGTAAAGGCTTAAGCACCACTTGTACTTCTGACAGCAGCAGTGGTATGGACATGGACTATTTTCAATCACTCGAGAGTGAAATTTTGAGCGAAGCAGAGGCTCAGAAATGTTATGAAGTAGTGCGAGACCCACTTCCACTACTCCTGCCAGTTCTCAGTCAGAATCAGCAGGAGGAGGAACTACTTCGATCCGTCGTGCTCGCGAAACCGACTCTGCCGACACTGTCGAAAAAGAAGCAGAAGAAGAAGAGCAAAAACAGGGCGCAACGTTCTCTTTCAGAGTCAGTGGAGCCAGAAAACTCTAACCCGCAACATCCGTCCTCGCACCCGCCAGCAGCTTCCTTGCAAGTTTCACAACTCGTTCCGTCTATTTCGGGACGTTCTAATTTTGGAAAAGTTGGGAATTTGAGTGAGAAGAACAACGAGGGCGACGGCGACGGGGCCTCTGGGGATGAACAACTTTTAGAACCCGTCAGTGAGCCTCTGGTTGTCCGCACGAGAACTTGGAACTGTGCCGATGCGGAGGAAGTCAACGACGACGAGGACAACCAAGACAAATCGGAGTTATTGCCTGCATTCCCTAGCACTTCGAGTGCGACTTTTTCTACGACTTCTGCCAATGTGCCTGACATCTTAAAAATCCAAAAACAAGTTCAAGCACCAATGGAAGTTGTCGATCGGCCTAGAAGTCTAAGTCCGCGGACTAGTAGCAGGGAAAGTGAGAGCCCGAGCCCCATCCCCATTAAAACTTACGGAAGTCGCGGTGAGGTTGAAGTGTTTTTGGTGAGCTCCAGAACACCCAGTCCGATTAGTCCGACTTTGAAAGTTCCGACGGCTGCTGCTGCTGCTGGGGCTCAGCCGCAAGAATTGTCCACGATTTTGACCTCAAGCTCCGGAACAGCAGGAGAAAGTGGAAGTGGTACTACCGGGACTTTGAAGCCAAATAAAACTGTGCATTTTAGCCCCGTCGTTTCGGAGATTAGTTGGCGGGAGAGTTACACGGACCAAGGGTCAGAATCCTCGTCGGACAATCATCATTTGGACAATTACCAATACCATTACAGCGGTGGAGGGCAGGAAAACGACGACGATGATGAAGACTTGGAGGAGGATGTGGACACAATTAATGAGGATGAGTTGATGTCAACTTTGATGAACAAGAGAGAAGTCATTGAGAGAGTTCATGTCCAGAGTCAGGTAATTCAAGAGCCAGTGACTTCCTCAGTTAATCAAAATCAAAATCAGTCATCCGTTGAGGACAATCATTCGTCCAAACCAGTCCTCTTGTCAATGGTCCCTGATTTACTAAGTCAATGTGAGAATATCAATCTGCAGAAAGAAAATCATAACCATATGCATGTCGAGGCCAAAATTGAGGACGGTAAAGGCAAAGCAGCTAAAACGCAATCCTCAGAGTCTGGCAAAACTGTAATTGAATTCATACCTCAAGAGCAACCGCAGCAGCACCAAATTTTCCCTGCAATGTTTGCTGACACCAAAGATTCCAAATCGAAATCTGACAAAAAAAAATCTTCTTTGAAGAAAGGTTTCGTGATGGGGAAAAGTAAAGATAAGGAGAAAGCGAGCAAGCCAAAAGAGTCGGGCACCGTGAATAATGAAGAAAGCAATCGAAAGCAAGAAAGTAAAGAGAAACCAAGTTTCTTCCAACGTCTGTCAAAAATTAGACTGTCTGGGAGCTCTGGGAATAAGTCTAAGAGTAAGGCAAAAATTCATCCGAAAGAAAAAGAAAATGAGCATCCATCCATAATGAAAGATGAAGTCGACAAGAAAAGTTCTGCTGTCGCTTCATCCGCTTCGCCAGTCCCAGGGGCTCCGATTTTGAAGAAACAACAACAACACCAGCAACAATCACAGGAAAATGGCACTAACAACGCTGCTCCCACTCAGGATTCTTCAACCATTTATTCTAACAAAAATGGACACTTGAATGGTCAAATTCATGAGGGTGAAGAAAGTTCTGCAGCCTTTGAGTCAATTTTGGAAGAGATCGCTGGACTAAATACGATTCGTCAGAGACAAGCTCGCACAACAAGCTCAGAGGCTTCTAACAAACGTTCATTCGCCGAAAGAAATCAATTCTTAAGTAACCCCGAAATCGATCGTAGTCGAGATCGGGACAGTGACTTGGAGTCAAAATTATCGCAATTCACAGCTGAAGCTTCGAAGACTCGAAGTGAAATTGCCAAATCTCATCCAGACTTTGAGACAATTGAAGACGTGACTAGGACGAAAACAAAGTCGACCTCTTCACCGTCTCTATCTGGCGAATTTCACACACCAAATTCCTCCCCGAAAAAATCATCGGACAATGAAGAACAGGCTGGGAGTGAGAAGAAACGAGAGCGAGAATGGTACAAACTCCTCAAGTCCGCGGCGGAAAAATACTACTATGGCGGAAAAGTGTCTAAATCGGCTGCTACTGGCGATGCTGTTGACCATTCGGCTGAGGGGAATCGGCAAGTGCACTCAACCGGCATTGTTGAGACAGATTTAGATACAGGTATGTTCCGTTTCCGTTCCACATTTTTCATGACCGTCGCCGTCGCCATGTGCTGTACTGTTTCAACTGTTTTTAGGAAAATACCGGCAGTAGAGTTAAGCCGTTTTAGCCCTTCTATTTTATTTTTACTTCCCCCCTTTTCTCAAAATATCTTTTGGAATGTTGAAGTCGTCGTGCTGCTGAAGGGGTGGAAATTAGGAAAGCGTGCAACTATTTGTGGTTGCTTGGCCGCGTCTTTACCCGGCTCTCTTTTAAGGGTTGTTGAGTTCATCTCTGGAGGAATGGAATGAAACAGACGCTTTTTTTCGATTTTTTTTGGAGGATGACTGCATTGCAAAAACAGACGCATAACATTCATCAATCATTTCCATATTTGTAGGCACTGGCAGGCATTACATTGCATTTAACATGGAATTGATTTGGAGGCCTGGCAATTTTAACCCATTATTCATGCCATGTTATTAATAGCTTACGAGGAAAGGTACAATTCCTAAACAATTCTGAAACACAATGAAGGGTAATGTGCAACGTGCAGGCAAACACGTGCTCTAGTTTTTTTGAGCCGACCAAAGGTATTTTATACAGTTTAGCTAATAGTTCGCACTTCGCACTTGTAATTCCAGAATCATACGACCAGATCAAAGTTACCAGATACCAGATATGATAAGTACTTTTCGTGCTTAGTATATTTTTCAGTTTGTAACATTCCAGTGAGTGATTTTTTAATACCAAAATTCAAGCAAAATCCAGAACTTTTTAGCACTTTAATCTAATTCTAGTCACTTGGGAATATATGAGATATCAAATCGAGGGTGAGTTGCCGTAATCTTCTAAAGTACTATTTGTGATTGAAATGTCCAACACTAGGCTCTGCAGCTCTATTACTGTGTAAAAGTAAACATAAGCCGCCTGTCATTTAATTATTTAAACAGACCAACAGTGCGAACTGCAAGCTACGAATTGCTGAAAAAATAGTCTTCAGTAAATAAATCTGCTTATCTGCGCAACAAATTTGCCAGGCTTATCAGTTTAGATTCATTCATAAGTATGTAAAGTTCGCCGCATTTGCAGTTATAGCTTAAGCAAAACTTTGCATTGTGATTCTTTGCAGCAATTTTTACGGTGCGCCATTTTTGCTAATTCGATCAATGAGTTTGGATATAAGTAATATTTCTAGTTATGTTTCATATTTGAGCAAAGGTTCACCGCACTAGAGTAATTTATCTGGAAACTAATGCACTGCACAGATAGCGGATGGATTTGCAGCTTAGTTTTCTGTACTGGTATTGAGCAGCCTCTGGGTCGAATTTTTAAGAAAGCGCTGTCAAATTTACTAGATTGATATAAAATAATTTGCTAACGCTGTCTAACGACAATCAAAGTTTCGGAACGTAACGAAATGTCAACCAAGACAGACCCTGAGCAAATTTTTTCTCAATTATTGTCGCATTACATTATGCATTGTCTTAGTTTGAAGAAAGTTTTTACTTATATCTGCTTAGACTGGAATGCAATGCAATTGTGAACTTCTTGGCCAATTGCAATTGATTCGAAATTCTTGTGTTAACTGCCACCATTAACCGTGCCGTGCAGATATAATGGCCCATAAATTCATTGGATTTCAAAACAAGGGTGTTAAAAAAATAATGTACTCACGGTTGCAGTTTGCATTCTATTGTTTTAAGAAAAATTTCTCTCAGCGCTCTCTGTGCCCTTTCAGAATGATTTGTGAAAGGGTTAATTAAATGGACCTGTTGACGTGGACGTTAAAATTCTTTAAAAAAAATCGTATTCTGATTTCAATCAACTTTTATTTAGCTTTGCTTTCGTTGTTTTCAATTTCAAGCTCTGGTTCCTGATTTGGCAGTTAGCTTGTCGTCCACGTACAACAATGAGAAACTCACTATGTACGTGCCTAAAGCTTAGTTCAGTATGGATCTGACCAAATTTAAAATTAGATGTGAGAATCATCCAAACCTAAAGATGCACATTTTGACTGACCAGCACAGTTTGTTATCTATTTCATGTTGCGAATAGAAATTTGCAAATTGATCTACTTTGAGTTTCTTAATTAATTCAAAGAATTAAGGTTTTCGCCAAAATTGACAAAATGCAATTTGCAAGCCAGGCTTTGTGCGACGGACAGTGTGAGATCTGGAGCTTTTGACACCCACGATCATTACTATTTTCAATTCGACCATTCTCCAAATTCTATTCTTTCCTTCGTTGTCCCATTGTCATAAGGATTATTGAAAAGTTCGAAGTGTTCTTCTCCTGCTGGGGATTTCTATTGACTTTGCTCTTTGTTGCTGTTTCTGCTCCTACTTATATTTCCTAAAATAGGATCTTCATCTTGCTGAAGTCTAAGCCTACGGCTTTTGAGATTATTGCAGGATTGCAGAGTTCACTTGGAAATCGGCAAACAACAATGAAGTGTGACCACTTAATTCAATTCAAGGAAAGATAAGCTATAGAGAAAATTACAATTATGGCTAGTGTTGAACTGAAGGCTATTGTTAACGTCACTTCAACATTACACCTCAATATTCAATTTAGGAACACTGCGGTGAGCCACATCATACTAAATGCCGGCGTAGGTAGGAAGAATATTAATTCAATATTCGAAGGTTGCATTGTATTCTTGAAGCTTAAAGTTACGCTATGACGATCGCCTGTCTTACCTCGAGGAAATGCGACAACAATACGCTTTAGTAAGTTCAACAATGGATTTGATAAGGAAGGATGAGTCAATTAAACCTGAGGAGCAACTTTGTTTAATCAATGATGCTACCTAAATCGTGTTCAAGGAATATTTTTAATATTTGCCAAATCCCAGTGGCTTAAGATTGCAGTGCAGTGCTACTCAATTATGACGATAATTTGGCAATTTTATTTGCTTAATGCTGTGTAAACCTGATGTTGTGTTTTTAAAATATATTTTCGAGAATTGTATTGCTGATTTGATGGATAATGTAGGCTGGCTTTGCTTATTCAGATGGCTCATATATGGAAACATCAGTGTGCATAGAATTGGCAAACACAACATTTGCAAAAATATTTAATTTTTACGAGAGGTAGGTAACCCAAAATTATTGCAAAATACCATGTTTTCTGTCATCCCCTTAAATATGGATGTGATTTACTACATTTACAGTACATTTACAAATCTTTTGAGTACCATTACCATCAGCACTCGACTTCAAAAATGTGTTCTGGCAAATACTCATCCCATTACTATTTGCCAAATTTTCCTTACCTTTAGATTTGTGAAATGATTCCAGTATCCACTTTTATGTTCTTTCAAAAGAATTCCCCATACATATACTGACAAGGCTTAATTTTATGTGTCTGTAAAAATCCATGTGTGTTTATTCATCCTTTCGTTCGACCCTTTAAACTAATGCTGGTTGCACCCACTCCGCCTTAGCTTCTTAGTATTCATTGCAAAAATTCTAACCATGTGTTTGCTATCTCAATCTTGTAATAAAAAGTAAGGCTTGGCTTTTTTGGCTCGCCGTTCGCTTTGCGTGTTATGACAAATGAATTGGGCATTTGGCAAGTTTGTAAAAATCTATTTCGAAGGATGACGTCAGGTCAGGCTAGCTAGGTTTCAGACTTGCAAAAGAGTAAGATCTCAAAATGCAAGAAAAGAATCCGTGCTTCATTCAATTAAAGCCGAATTTACATTTACGAATTTCCGGTGGTTTTCGTGTGGGAATTGTTTGCAACTATTGGACTTTGATTGAATCGCAGGCGAAGTTGGATTTATTCACATGCTAAAGAAATTTCGACGTAATATTCAAGAAACCTGGTATGATTAAAATGAGTATGCCAGACATTAGTGTAGCATTTTAAGGCGCTTATTGTGAAATTTGTGAAGCGTTAATTACAAAAGTACGAAGCTGAACACATTGCAAAGGGGATTGTAACGTGCAAGTTGCTTTTACACTCCAGCCTCCAGCCAACTTCTTCGAGAATTATGAGTGAATAAATGTGTTTCTGGATAGACAAGTTCCGGAAATGCCAGCTAGCTAGCCCCTGTCTCATAGTGAAGGCGTGGGAATTTTACGATATATAAAAAGTTAAAATCTCATGGATATTTCGACATTCTTTCTGAGTCATAACACAAAATCTCAGTTCAGTTGTTTAATAAATTTATCCAGGCGTTGCGTTTGCGATATATTGCGTAATAGAGCCTGGTATGGTTTATCGTTCGTAAGCCATTCATTTGAAAAGCACCAAAATATTCTCAGTCTGATCTGCATTATAATATTTCATTGCAGTATCATACTTCGGATTCGGATTCAGGAGTCGCGCCGGGTAGCTAATCTGACAAGGTTCTGTACAGAAGCAGAACCTGAGCGCAGCCTTCTATGTATTAAGAAATACATTCACATCAGATCGATAGATTTTATTCTGGATTTTGTGGGCGGAAAGGATTTAGAAATAGAAAGATGATTATACGGAACAGACACGACTTTCTACTCAACTTTCAGTTAGTCAGTCGCGGCCATCCTTTATGGGGTAGCAAATTCCAGGTCGTATTCCTCCAGCCAGCGTTTTATTCCATTCCAACTCTTTGCTGCATGGTTCTTGAATTTCGGTTCCAAACTTTAGTTTCTACGCATTTCTAGTTGTAGTAAGTTATACTGCGTGTTGTAATGGAAAATCAATGAAGCGTACATGCAATGCAGTGCAGTGCAACACAAAACGCAACGCCGGCTGCGACGATGAAATACGCTGCTGGAACGCTGACAAGGCTTCTCATTCTAGTCTTTCTCTCCTATCTTACATTTCAGTGCCATGCCAGCATTGTGAAAGCCTTTTCCAGCCAAATACTTCCAGTTCCAGCTTTTACTTTTCTCCAGCCTGCTTGAGCTTTGACGATGAAGGAGAATGTCGTAAAGATAAAATAAAACACGTCTTCTGCTAGGACTCTCTAGCGATTCTAGAATCGTAGTTATCGTAGAATACGTATTCCCAGCAGCCAACAGCTAACAACTTCTTGTGAACTTCTAACTTTTCAAGTACATCTCATATATTTGGAGTTGAATGTCGAACAAAACATTTCGCTGGTGCGTATAGCGTACAGCTGAGAGAGAGGTCTTCGAACTCCAGTGAAACAGACGACCGAGTGGTCCTAGTCCTGGACTAGACTCCTAGAATGATTCTGTCAAAGTCAGATCAATTGTCGCATTTGTAGTGCGCCGCAGATATCAGTCGAGCTAGACGACAAATACGTGATAAATTTCGATTTATAGCAATTGTAGCCGTCAGAATTAAAATTAAGTGGCTAGGATGTCAGCTCCAATAGTTTTGTTTATAGATTTGAACTCGAATGTCTCCCATAAGCATGATATATAAGTAAAAGCACATTCCGTTTGGCCAAGAATAGGTAGAGAAATTTCGAAATATGTAGAAAACCAATACGTGTAGTTCGCATTGTTGCAAATTACAAAACCATTGTTGTTTGCCACATTCAATTCGATAGAATAGCTGTTTTGTTTGATGGCCTAACAATTATTATTGTAGTAAACTTTCTTTTCTTTTTAATTGAATTCATCTTTTATTTCACGCCACCACCCATAGAGCCCTCCATTTAAAACTTTACAATTATAAAAGCTTTTGTTTTATATTTTGTGAATACGGATTGTGAGTGGCTTGCTCAAATGCTACAAAACAAAATTAGAGACTACAAAATGGTAGTTTATATTGGACCACCCGTCGACCTCAACCGCTCCCACTGTGCCTGTGCCGCTACCCGGTAAATCTCTAGTCTCGTGCGAGCACATTTTTTGACAAGACTGACTGCGAAGAGTCGACGCCTGCATGGTCTTGACTACAATTCTATTAGTACAAGTGCATTTCGATGTTCATAAGAAAGAATGCATTTCATTTTCTACATTCATTTGGAACTTCCTAGTGCCGTGCTGCTGTGCTTATTTGTAGCACTTTTACTTTTCATTTTGAGAAGCAAAAGAAAAAAATGACGCCAGTCAGAGCCAGAACAGATTCTTTTCTTGTCATCGTCCGGAGTCCGGACAGACACGTCAGAATCAGTTTTTCTTTTCAACTTTTATTTCATCTAGACGAGACAAAAATATTTAATGATGAACATTTTTCACTCTGATGATTTTTTATAAGACTCCTATTTGCTACTGTTCAAAACACGCAACGCACATCGCGCGTTAGGTTACAATTTGTGTGTTATTTTAGAAGCGGACTGACTAGTGACTCGTAAACACACATTTGGCTTTTGCTTACTCATTTCATTAGTAAACACGTATTCTTAGACAGCTGTAACTGGCGTTATTTAAGCGGCTCAAGATTTCATTCAACTTTGCTCTCGTCATTGGAATTAGGCATGAACTGATTAGGTCAGCAATTCAGTATGAATCATACATTTCACGAGAATTGATATTTTTTTAAATGCAATGTACTTCAGAAATTGTTGAACCCGTTCAGTAGTTTTGATTGGGATTGTACTCTGCAGAAAAGGAAATGTGAAAATAGCTTGACTTAGCTTGGCACGTGATTGTAAAGAAATTTGCGTACACATTCTTGTGTGAATCACCGATCCGGCGCCCGACAGGCCCGACTGGCAAAATGCTAAGAATGTCGTTTTTCTTCCGGTTTTTTTTTCGTATTCTCTTCTCAGCTTTGCTCTTAATCAAAAGGCAGAGAAATTAAATGTCGGATGGTGAACATAATGAGAGTGAGAGAGAGAGAGAAAGTAATTTGATGCCATGTCGGATGAGATCATCGACCGACCGACTCTTTTGGACGCGACGGCTCGGCTAGGAGGACTTCGTTATTGTCATTCAGACGGAAAATTAAGTTTTTTTTAGAGAAGCACGCGCGAGCCCTATAATTTGTAATTGCTTCTCGGGTGGCTGAGTGCCAATTTTCTAATTGAGTATTATACGACTCTCAATTGAATTTGTACACGAAGCACTACATAGGGTTCAATTTGTGGCTTTGTTCTGTATGTTTTTCTTTTGTATTCGGTATGCCCTTTTCATCAAAAATATTAGAAATAGAATAAATTGACTTGACAAGACTCGTTCGCTGTGGGCAGGAGATTTTTACAGACTGCTTGCTTTGCTTGTAAAGTAAAAGTAGCACTCGATTAGTTAGTTTCATTCAATCTTTTGAGTCTGACAGTTTGCCAGCCGAGTCAGAGGTCAACCCACGCGGTAGTTGAGTTCATTGACAACAATTAATAGTTAAGTAAATTTATTAGTGTTTGTGTTGCCAAATAAGGACAAGGCCTGCTGTATTTGTATTGTGGCATGTGCGTGCATAAATTTGACCTTACTGAGGTATTTAGCACAAAATTCGGAAGTGTTTACCGGAATTAAGGCCAATTCGTGATGCTAACTTTTTTATTGTTTCAAATCAATGACCGAGTTGACAAACGGCAACTTTGGACTTTTGCCAATTCTGTTCAAAATGTGCGCTTTGGTTGCTGCAGAAGAATGTCGGACTAATACTGCACAAAAGTTTATTCATTCAACCATTGCCAGTATGGATGGATCGACAGAATTGAGACGTCTTGAAATATTTTATGAGACATTGAACTGGGATAAGTGAAACTAAGCTTGTAAGCTTTTTCTGTCAAACAAACTTAGAAACTCATCACTTAATTTGACTTCCGTTTGAAAATAAATAAATAAATCGTGTCACACGAATTCCAAAGCATTTGACAAAACTCTTCACTCAGCAAATTCTGCATTCTTGCAACACATTTAGTTAGGCAGTACAATATATTCGGTTCCCGTTCTTAATTATAAATATTATTATCCCGAAAGCAATTAACACGAGGAGAGTAATGCTCTGCCGTTGGCTGTTGCAGTGCCGCTAGATAATGTAAGAATGGCACGTACATTCCTTCCAAAATTCAAATGCTTGTAAATTCTCAAATGTTCTTTTAATTGAACAACTAACAAATTATAAACTGCGCCGAAAATGGTACTGAGAATTTCAGTCTTCATCCGAGCATCTGACCAAGAATTCGTGCTCAGAGACTCATTTCACTTGAGCTTAAGCTTAATTTGCAATTTAAGATTTAAATCGGCTCGTTTTGGGACTGCTAAATATTCATTATGTCTTCGTGCGTACGCTTAGAAATTTCATTAGTGCGAAAGTTATTACAAACAGCATTCCGTAAATAAATTAAATTTCTGAGTGCGAGCAGAGCATTATATTTATTCATAGTTTTCATAGCTGTGTTTTCTTTACTTTGGTCCAGGTGCAAGTCGTGAGATGTTGGATGCAGAGTTTATCGATTTGGAAGTGGAGAAAGCTAGAGTGCCACCCCCGCGTCCACCGCTACCCAAGTCACCAACTCAAAATGGAAAAGCCCGAAGTTTGACAAATTTGACGGGTGGTGGACTCAAGTTTTCACTTCCGCCAGACTCATCATCTCCACATGGAAGTACTGGCGTTGTTGACATCGACACTCTGGCTAACGAGGTGGAAGAACGAGCCAAATCCTTTGAGTTTCTTCTCAATGAAACTCAGAAATGTTCTTCTGTGGTGAGTCTCTACTTTTTTTTTGCGTTTTTTTCTGGGTTTGGGTTATTAAATTTTGAGCATTTATTCACGACAAGATCTCAGAGTTAATTGCCTGCAAAGCGCAAAGTGTGAAAAATCCGATTCAATACTCCATTAAGCTCTAACCCAAAAAAAAAACTACTTTGCAACTTCTCAGCTTAAAGCATTTGGATGGAAATGAGTAATGGGACGAAGAGTCGATCCTATTTCCACGACTCGTTTGTCATGCTGACATTTTTGAACACTTTTTGCTCACTTGAGCACACTACATATGCCCAAGTCGATGTCAAACTGTCGAGGGATTTCGAGACGAGGTTCCTTCACCTTTTCCCTAGTACAAATAAATGAAAAAAAGAGTTCATTTCCGGCTCTTAGGATCTCACCACTTATGTAGGGCCGTTCATCCTTCCAACGATTTGGTTCACTTCTGACACACGACAACATCAAATGAGCTGAACTTCTCACAGAGACGAAGCTTTTTTGACGTGACATGATACAAACCGAATTCTTGGAATCATTCATGAAAGCAAATTCTGGACGACTTGACGAAAGATGTGTTCTTATTTCGAATGTTCTGGAGCGAAGGATTCCAAAAGTTGGAGGCGGAGGTGGAAATATCACAAATTGAGTTACCAGAAGGAAACCATTCAACCGGCCCATGAATGGGAAGCCGAAACGATTTCCAACCTTCGATGAAAACTTCTCAGAGTTGATTTATGACATTGAATTTGCTTCCCCAAAAAATTCTTTCCGAAAAGTGAACTTTGTGAATATTTCAAAAGTGCCAGCACTAAGTTTTCACATCCATCCTAAAGAAATCAAAATATTTTCATTTCTGGCCTTGAGTAGTAAAATGCAATTGCACTTTCGCATGTAGTAGTAGCAACCGATGCAATAGAAGTAGCCATGAATCAAGTCCGAGTCAAAAACTTATCTCCTGCTCCCAAGTATCAGAGAACCTCAAGAAGAATTAATGTAAAGGGAGCAAACCATGCACCAGACATTGGAATGTTAGACATAAATCTTGTGTGAAACTATAAACTTATCAACAGATGTATTTCTTATTTCTGGTGAAATGGACCAATCTCCATCTGCTTTTCTTTATATCTGGCTAGACTGGCAAGACTAGTAGAAATGCCTAGGATGGAGATGATAAATAGGAATGGATTTCAAAATATTGTTGCAGCAATTAATTATTCGGACAGTCGATCTGTGCTGAAACAACAAGAAGCGCGTCACCCACGCGTGCCCAACCCTTCTGTTTACGTTCACACAACCAAATAAGTTTTCCACGAGTTGAGATTATGACTTAAAAATACTGCAGTCATGCAGGCTAGAAATTTGTGAAAAATGAAAACATTCCAATTTTTTGAAACATTTTGATTACAGCCTCCAGAAAACCAACTTCGTCAAGAAGCCCGGATATTGTCCGAGCATGAGCTTCGAATCCAAAGGTCCCTCCTAAAGCTTAACGTTCCAGACTGGTATCGCCGACACGGACAAGATCATGCTACTTCTCCAGGCACCCAGGAGAGGTCAAGTGAACCCGTTGGGTCTACTTCGTCAACAACTTCTGCATTGAAGCTCCTGAAACGTGCTGATTATGGAAGCGCCAACGGTTTGGCCGGCGGGTGGGCTGGACTTTCCGCCTATAGAACCCCTTCTCTGTCAAGTCTTCAAAATAGTGGCCGCTACACTGGTAAGCCCCACAAATCTCACCCTCATTCTTGCACTCCTGTCAATGTCACCATTGTTGGCATTAATTCCAAGTACAGTGCGTGCTTCATCTGCGCTTTGTGTATTTTACTGCACTTTTCTTTAGCACGGCTATTATGTTTGTAGGTGTAAAGCCTAACCATTTGAGTTTTTTTTTTTGCATTTGCAATTTTTTTTGGTCATTCTGAGGTTTAAGCTAAGGCTATCTCTATCCGCTTTCAATGTTAAAGTGGGTCAGAGCTCGGAACGAACAAAAGGATCTGTTGTACTGCTGGCTGCCGTAAAGTCAAGTTTGTCAGTCAGTCTGTTTGTCTGTCTACGCCACAAACAATTTGCTTCCTAAAAAGTTAACAGTTAATTCTCACTGGTCAATATTAGTTGCTAAAAATAACAAATACAACTTATATTAACTCCATGTCCCATAAATGCCAGACTCACACAGGGATTGATATTGATAGCCTTGTTTTTGCTGGTTCTTGCTCACAGTACTTGAACCCATTTCTCTAAATTGAAAGGAATTGGCTTTAACTAGTTTCTTTTCTGGAACAGGGTCACTAACGCGATCAAATTTTGTTCGGGGAAGACCAGTGACGATGAGTGCAATGAGATCTTCCAGAGAGTCTCTCTTGAGCCCAAGCTCCACCGCCAGTCAAAGTCCGAGTGCTTTTGAGCGCTGTTCATTTACGTAAGTGTTTTTTTATTATTTTAAATTGGGCATCTTTCAATTGATACCATAATATTTACTTTGTCACCAACAGGTACGGAATGCCTTACACGCTATCAAGATTCGGCCAAGGTCGCATGAGTTCGACCTCGGGGGCAAGTCCAGCCAATAGTTCGCCACCAGCCACACCCGGACCATTGTCAGCTGCCTACACCAGAAAGCCTTATCTTGGCTGGCGATCACAAGAGCGCCTTAACAATGCGAATGCGTCCACTGGAAATCCACCAAAGCTTTCATTTTATCGTCCACCTGCAGAAAGACTGGCTGCGGAAGTGATGACTCTGCGCCAAAAGTCTGCACCACTTCGACCGACCGGAACTGATCGTCCACCACTACCAAAACCTCCTCCTCGCGCCGAGAAGACAGGTTTGACAAAACGAGAGGTCGAAATTGAACAAAATATGCCGCCGCCACCGAGTGTCCATGACTCTATACGCCGTAAGTCCGGACCCCCAGAATGGTTACGAATTTGTTTGAGGATTTCTCAGAATTTTGAAGAATTGTCTTAATTTTTATCATTTCAGAAGTTACAGACGCCATTAATCAGTTTGTTACACTCGGGCAAGAAGAACCACCGAGACCGACTCCTAGACAAAGGCCTGGAAAGAAACAATCAAACGTTTGGATTGAGAGTTCGTTTGTCGGAAGAAAGCCCAGAGTGACAAATTAAGGGCGGCTAAAAAGTTCAAAGGCTGTAATGTTGTAAATAAGTGTTAAATAGTTGCTGCGCCGCAATAACGCACTGTTTATATTTTTGTTACGTAGGTGGAACTGTGTAATAATGTTAGCGCAAACGGGCGAAACCCCACGGAGGGTGAGGGCGATTGAAAAGCAAGATAATAAGCTGTTGTCACTGATTCAGTTTTAGAAGCAAAAAAAAGTAGGAGTTAATTTAGTTTTTGTTTCTTTTAGTTTAGATTGAGGAACGCGCAGTGTTAATTTTTTTAAAGATTGAATCGATTTTGTTGATTAATTGACTAACATGAGGGTTTAGTTTAATTCCGTTTTTAGTTTGGTATGACCATGAAACCCCTCAAACTGTAGAGTTCTATTGAACTTATGATTTCCTTCAAGTATTTATTTATAATTTTGTTGGGGTCTAATTAAAATTTATTTTATCTCGTAACAATAAATTGTGCTACTACTCTATACTGATTTTGTCTTAAGTTTAAATTCAACTTTGGTTAGTAAGTGTTAGTTGAATAAAATCAACCGTTAAACCAAGGCAGTTGCGATCATTTTGAAGTGTCGATTTTTTATTTTGTAATTTACAAAAAAATATTACAAAACTTTTGAGTATGAGTGATGATTTTTGTTCGGAGATTTCAGTGAACCAGAACACGATTTGGGTTTAAATTTACTACAAACTAAAAAGGTGGTGGTCCAGGGCTCAAATAGTCCGTGGCCTTAACTCGTGAATAGTCTCCAAACCAATTTGTCTCCAAATATCGCATACTCTTAAAATTCTGTGAGCGATGCATGTAAACCGCTGCAACCAAGCTGGTCACATTTGCGTACATTGAATTTTCAATATCACCGATTTGCAGGGTCTCTAGTTTTGTGAGGTTCGCTGAAATCCATTCCAGAAAGTTTTTGAGTCCCTCATTCTGACTGTACATCATTTCAGTCATGAGACCAATTCGCAGATTTATAATTCCAGTCGGAACCCCTTCAACATTTTTTATTCCTACTCCTGTTCCTCGGAGATGAAGCGTTACCAAAGATTTACAATTAGTCAACGAGTGCAAATGACGAAATGGGTCGTCCCTAGGGTCAGAATATGCGTTCATACGAACTTCAAGAACGACAGTTTTGAGAGTTGCAGCATTCTGTTCCACAGCAGCATAAACTTCTGGGCCAAGTGACCCGAATTGTTCAACTTCAATATGGGTCATCCCAATTTTCCCTCCTACAAGATATTTCACTGAAAAAATTTGGAAGATTTAATCCTGGAAGCAACTCTAACCATTTCCTGGCCAAAAGTTCAAATTTACCATGTGGAATTCCAAAAATATTATTGTTGTAGTATCGAAATTGAATTGTTTTCAACTTAAGGTTCAATAGGCATGCCTTTAATTCATCTGAGATTTCTAGTCCATCTTCAGGAGATGGTATCCCCTTTGGATGTTGAACATTCAGGAGAAAGTACAATTTGAGATTTTCAATAGTTTTTTGATGCGTAACAATGAACTCAAAGATATGGCCAACAAATGTAACAAATGTCTGAAATGAAAATCTTCCCGTTCGATTCACTCGACTCGCATCTGCCCCTATCTTTCGGCCTAATTCAATCGAGAAATCGGAGAGTTGTGGAAGTTTAGTCTTCTTGAACAATTTCTCCACAAATGCTAAATGTTGAATATCTGATGCATTTTCACTCCCTGGAACCTAAAGGGTTAACAAGACATTTTAATTGCTACCCTTATTGCAGAAATAATTTGCTAAATTGACCTTGAACTTTAAAACTGAGAGATAATTCCACTTAAATTGCCCAGGTTTAGATGGAAATGAATTTTGAAGACGATTGCTAAAGAAACTTCTATTAAATGATAAGATTGCAACCGTGCCGCCGTCGCTGCCAAGAAGTGCATTTAAATTGTAGGGGGAAATTCCACCTTTGAGTCGCACTTCATTGACTGGTGACAAAAGCGTTTGCATTGTAAAATCTTCTCGTAAAATTGAAGTCCAATTTTCAATTTTGAGCAGTTCTAAAGGGCAGCATCTTTCAGCCACAAATTTCAGGTTCTCATTGTCCAGGGTCGTAGTGAATTTAATGTTTGATGTAAATTGCACGACGATGGTCCATTCTCGGCACACATTGCTAACGTTTATCTTATCTTCGAATGATAGTAGATCAAAAATTTGAGCCTTTCTCTGAAAAAATAGTCAAAAATAGTGCAAAGAAAGTCTGGACAAAATTGTATGGTTGCTAAGAAGCTTGGTGGGACAGTCACCTCGGAAGGAATCGAATGAAATGTAGTGATTGTCTGTGGTTTCTCTTCATTGTCAACCTCCATGTTATTTTCAAATTGCCACAGATACTTTTGGCCACTCTTGTCAAGAATTTTTTCGAATCTTCTTGGGGGTAATAATGCAATCTCGATTGCTAAGACAAGACAAGAATTTAGAGAATTTTCTGACTTCCCCTTTTGTTTTTGTTTGCTTATGATTATGTTTTGACTTTACTATTCTACACATCGCTTTTATGACAACCGTCTGGAAGATTTTGGATAAAGCAAAATTCTTGGCCATTGTTTTAGGGTTTCCCTGACAAACGGATTTCTGCTAGGACTTGATGGGAAATAAAATCAAATTATGCTGGCTTTTTAACACATTACAAAATTTAAACCTGAAATTGGTTTCCAACTTTTCAATTTCAACCAAATAAATTTACTGCTGCCTGGCCACATGTAGATTTTCTACTAAAACTCTCGAATCCCTTTCAACATTTATTGCTTGAAAGTGTTGAGAATAATCTCCTTATCTTACTTTTTAACATGGTAAACAAAACTCACAGAATTAAGCCTTTTCAGATTTTTAAAATATATTTTGCACCCTTAATTATTTTCATCCTTTACTTCAAATTTATCAAATCATTACCAAATCTGATAAAGCAGGAGAATAATGAGAGCGAGAAGAAAAATTCCGACAAAAACGCAGAGTCGAATTACTCACCTGAACCGGAAAACCATATCGAATATCACGAGGAAATCGACTTTAGCTCAGAGGGTTCACAAGCAGCACTGTTGTCTGTGCCAGTATTCATCGGTGGACCAAATCGACGGCGTGGCTCTAAGAAAATGATTAATGAGAACAAGCAGATTGAGTTGGAGCATATGCTGTCGTCTGGATCTTTTTCTGAAAGTTTGCGGCACAAGCATAATTTAAAATTTACATTTTCTGAATAAGGTCAAACTGAACATTTCAAAAATTCTTGTTCTTAAAAATTTAGAGATTGACCTGGAAGGTGACTACCAGCAGCCAGTAACTTTGTTTAATACAACCTCGAAACGACACCTTAATTCCTGGAATACCGTATTTCGTAAACCAAGTGCTTCAAAACTTTCAAAAAAACTCAATAGCTTGACGAAATTGCGTACTAGAGCATCCTCTGCCAGCAAATTATTGGAAAGATCTACCCAATCTAACACGTCAAAAGCTTTACAAGAAACCCGAAGGACTACTACGTCTCCAAGGTTGGTCCGTAATTTATTATTATAAAATCGCAAATATTTTTCACAAAATTTATTAAATCGCCGTGTTCTTTAAAGATTGGTTTTCCATGCGGATAAGAACAGTTATTCATCAAAACGCAAGAGCGAAACCACAACTTCCGATAATAAATTGAAACAAATCAAAAGAGAAAAATCCAAAACAGATATAGAATCAGAATCTGAAGATCCAATTCTCGAACCTGTAAAAAAATTTGAAAGTTTTGGAATCGGAACAAAATTTCGGAATAATCTTTCCCTTGGATTTTACAAACGATCAAGATCGAACACGAAATGCTTGAAGGACATGATTGATTCGTTGACAAGTGATTCTGAACAATCGGCAAAGGCAGCAGAATCGGATGTGCCCGACTTAGTTGAAGGAGCAATGAAGTTAAGCGCGAATGAAGTTGATAATTTCCTATCGACGACTTATTCCAGCGAAAACGTTCCTGAAGAAAATGAGGAATTGCAGGGTGATTTGGGTGATGATGACATTTTCCCAGAAAATGAGGAATTGCACAGTGATGGCGAGAATATTTTCCCAGAAAATGAGGAATTGCACAGTGATGATGAGAATATTTTCCCAGAAAATGAGAATGAGACTATTTTCCCGGAAAATGCCGATATTCTTTGTTCGATTGGTGAAACTGACCCGTGTGAACAGGAAGCCCAATCACAGGCCGTTGTAGCTTCTGATGAAGCTTTTGAAGTATTGGGCGACAGTATTGGCTATATAGGAAATTCCTTGAGAGAATACATGAAGGACTTCGAGTCAAAGTTAAATTTTGAGAAGTTGGACGAATTTGAGAAAGTTGATAAGTCCAGCGTACTTTCCGAGTTGATCAAGACGCTTGATTATGAAGAAACAGACGAATCAGATTTATTGCACGAAAAATGTATTCCCGAATATCCCGAAAATCCTGTGCCCGAAGTTGTCGAAGTTACAACAGAAGCTTCAGAAGCAACACCGGCTGAATTATTGGAACAAATTCGAGTCTGCCTGCGGGAAGCACCAACGTCACGTTCTGATCAGGAGTTGTTTCTTCGCCGAGATGTGCTGACAAGAATGCTGGAATATCCTGACAAATTTAATTCAAAAGAGGTTCTGACACTCATGGAAGCGATTCCAGATTCTCTCGATCATAACACCCCACAAGATTTAGAGATCGGAGATGGAGATTTAGAATTTCATGGGGTTCCAGTTCAACCAATATTTCATGCAATGAATCATGAAGTCGTCAGCACGTTCAAAGAAGTTCAAAACATTCGACACATTGTTGAGAAAGAGTTGGAAAATTTGAAGAATAGTTTTGCATCTGAAACAACCGGAAGTGTCAATAGTACTGATACGCTGACACATGGCGATTCTATGCAAGAAACCCTAGCCGGTCACCCAGATTTTGCAGAATCGTTGTCGAAATATCCAGATTCAGACGATCCTGAAGAATACGTAAAGACTCGATCTGAATTTATTCACGAAATTGAAAACGAATTGAAGGAGGTTGACTCGTGTGCCCGTTGGATTACTCGTAATTTGTTTTTAGACAGTGTTGATACTTTCGAGCAATGTGAAAATGCAGAATTTTTAGGACGTCAAGTTTCACTTCCTTCACAAATTAAAGATGATAGCTACAAAGTTCCAAGTTTGCCAAGTACGGAAAACCTTGACTCTTGCACTCAAAAAAACACTTCTGAATTTGACGTAATTTTGGAGAAGTCGGATGTTGCACATTTAGGGCAGCAGCAAGATTCAACATTATCATTGCATTCTCCAGTTTCGCAGATTTTTCCAGGCGAATTGGAACAGCATTCAGAACCTCACGTCTCAGAAAAAATTTCAACTGCTGAAATAACTTTGAACAATTTTTCGCGGCAGAGAAAGTGCGTTCTATTTCGATCTTTTTTCAATTTCCATATTAAATTAAAGTCTAATGTACTCTTATCTTCTGCTTATAGGTCAGATTTGTTGTCTTCGTTTCCACTTTTTCATGAGAAGTTCAATCCAGCGAATAAAAGGTACAAAACTTCGCTTAACTCAATTGTATATTTACAGCAGTAAAGTTATGCTAACCTTGCAATTTTTTGCTAGTGCACCTTCAATAGAGCCTGTATTGTTGGATACTTTTGAAGGTGTCAGCAGCCCTAGTAATTTTGCTGGAGATGTGTCTAATTCGAAGGAATACTCTGAGGAAGTTGAAGTTCCAGCGCACACAAGTGAACTTTTGCCGTTCCGGCAGGAATCCGAATCAAATACTTTGTCCAAAAGCAACGCGAATTTAAATTTAATAAAAAGTCCTGGTTCCACCACTTGTGTCGAAAGGACGATGACAGATTTTGAACGTGGGTACACAAATACATCAAAAACGAATCACCCTGGTTTGGATGCCAAAAGTTCAATAGCAACGGCAGGTGGAATCTTCGACCCACCGCAACAATTCAGGAATTCGAACAATTCGGAGCACTCAAATGAACATCTTCCACTAACTTTGCCTGCTGCACCAGAAATTCGTCTGGCAAGCAAGAAAGAGACAAATACGTTTGTCCTTCCTTCCGGATTGGCCAATTCCGGTTTTCTAGAATTCGATATTGACGACGGAAATTCGGTTCATGACTCTGCAGAAGAGGATGAAATTGCTGGTTATTTTGACGAGAACGATGATGACTATTCTACAATATCTTCTGAAGATGAAGAAATTGCTGAAGTACAGAAAGTGAAATCTCCCAAATGCCCTACTAGTACTACAACGGATGACATGGATGCCGAAGAAGAACAAAAGCGTAGAACTTCAAGTGCCGATGAAAGATCTGGTCGAAACATTCGAATGTGGCTAGACAATGCTAGTGGCAATATGACTTACTTGCCAAAATCAGGAACCTCAACGAAAATTGACGGTAAAATGGTAGACCGCGGGTGTGCGTTGGTCGATGGCCAATTTCACTACAACGGGGATGGAAGAAAATACAAGATTGGAACTGAACAAGATTTGACGTCAGGTATTAAGGCTGCCAGAAGTTATTTGGACAAAAAAGGTTAGAATTGAAACGCTACCAAATTCACAATTAAGTATCTACCAATTTGTGATCACAGTTGAAAAAATTAATTTTTATTTGAAGAACTTTACTTTAAAAACCGGAGAGATTGGATGAAACGTAAAATTGGAAGCCAAAATCTCTTGGAAGGAACAAACAAATACGCTCGCACTAATGGTTGCTAATAAAATAGGAATTAATAAAATGCTAGGTTGCTAATTCGAAGTGTTTTTAATTTTAGCGACACATACACGGATTACTCGCCCAAATGATGGCAAGCAGAAGGAATCTCAAAAAAGGTAACAAAATAAAAATTGTTCACATTAGTCAAGAGAGATTCCACGGACTACGACCACTACGATTAAGATTGCTGTAATTACGATACTATTTTTAAATTTTGTTTTCTAGAAATAGTTTGGCAGACCTTTATGATGACCTTGATCACAGACCATCAGTTCGAAAATCAAAAATGTGAATAGTGGTACTATGTATGGATTGTTCAATAAATAATTTTGTTTTTACACATATTTTTGGTTCAACAGATTGCCACTGCCAGATGATTTTGCAAGAATACCATTGTCCACAACTGGGGATCATTCGTCGCAAATATTTCCGGCGATCGTCAAGTCACCAAAGTCCAAGTTGTATCGATTTCAGCGCTGGATCCGAAGAATTTTAACAATTTTAAGACAATGCACACAACTTTTTTACAGGAAAAACCCAAGAACTTAAGAAATTGTGAAACTTACCTGCAGGGTTGTACTTCCGAATAAAGAGAAAGCAAAAATATTGCCGATTGCCTTCAATTAATTTAAAAGCTTTCAAATATCAGAAGCTGTATATGAAACCAAGATTAAGGTTTAGTAAGCAATTGCTATTTTTTCGCAAAATGGAATATAATTAACTTTTCGTGCAAAATTATTATAGAACCTATAATCGTTCGCTCAACCCTTCATTCAAATAATGCTTTTTGGAAAATATGATTTTGCAGAGTTCTTTAGATACTTCTTGCCTTCAAATGAGCCTACACAAACAACACACACTTTTTGTGCAAAATTTTACTTAAGTTTCGTAAACATGTTCTGAAAACTTCAGAATTCTAATCTAATCAAACAGCCAAGTGCTATTAATGTGGGGTGTTCAGCTTGCTTAGGAAAAATTTGCGGCAGAGCAACGAATTTTTAAACCATATTTTCATTCCAGATACATGTGCTCGAAACTCACCGATTCTTCCAAGTATCTTTCATTTAATTTTCAACAAATAATTTGTCAAATTTACAATTTAAGTGTACACTTACTTCGATTGGCTTTTCTTAGTTTTGATCTGCAGATATTTAAAGGAGAAATATTATGTTATACCTAATTGGGCTTGGATTGGGTGACCCGTCAGATTTGACAATCAGAGGACTTGAAATTTTAAAACGTTGCGAGAAAATTTATTTGGAGTCGTATACTTCACTTCTATGTGACTGTGATGGTAAAGAAGCTTTGGTAAGGAAGGACTGCTATTTTGGACTATAAATTTTATTCGGTTTTGGTGTCATTAAAATTCATTTGCATTTAAAAAATCCGGGTATGGAGTACTTCATTCTTGAGATCTGTAACGATTGCTTTTCTTTTAAATTGTGAATTGCAGGAACAACTTTGTGGGAAAACAATTGAAGTCGCAGACAGAGAATTGGTTGAGCAAGGGGCGGACACAATTCTAAAAGATGCTGAAAACGGTGATGTCGCATTTCTTGTTGTCGGCGATCCTTTTGGAGCTACAACTCACACGGATATTATTTTGAGGGCTAGAGAAAAAAATGTTCAAACTCAAGTTGTTCATAACGCATCCGTTCTAAACGCTGTTGGAGCTTGCGGCTTGCAGGTTAATTTGACTAGACCAACAATTTGCAAATGATCTTGATGCATAAGTTTGATTTGTTTTTGTTTTAATTTTAGTTATACAGTTTTGGCGAAACTGTTTCAATTCCCTTTTGGACAGAGACGTGGAGACCAGACAGCTTTTTCGAGAAAATATGCGAAAATAAGAAGCGCGGCCTGCACACGTTATGCCTTCTAGGTATTCAAAGAGGTTTGCAGTCTATCCGTCGTGCGAATAAAATTTTTAAACGTGTTTGTAATATTTTCTAGACATCAAAGTGAAAGAACCAAATCTTGATGCTATGATCAAAGGTAAACTCACCTACGACCCACCAAGATTCATGACTGTAGCCCAAGCGGCTTCACAGCTGATGGAAATTATTAGCAAAGAATCAGATGATGCTGGTGAGTTGTGAAGTACCTTACTTAATCCCTGCAATGTGTTGGCAATCATAAAACTAACTTGACCTGTGTATACCGAATTTTCAGTCTTTTCAAGTTCGGATCTCTGCCTTGGAATTGCTAGATTAGGTAGTTCAACTCAACTAATTAAGGCGAGTACATTTAAAGACATGTGCAACGTTGACTTAGGCCCACCTCTGCATTCACTTGTTATACCTGGGAAATTACATCCAGTTGAATCCGAATTTATTAGCATTTTTTGACCAATTAAACATTTTTTTTATGAATGAATCTACACTGCTCAATATTTTATATTGAAGTGTGTTTGAAATCATATATTATTCCTTACCGTTAGAAACGAGAGACCAACAGTTGGACGGTTTGTCCAAGTTTCCAATCCAGGTTTCAAAATTAGTAGATAAGAAATCCGAGTTCCGCCATTTGCCCTCCAACAACTGTTGTGGGTGATGTTGCTGGGGCTTGTGCTGAATTTCTAAACTCAAATTTTACAACTCCTCCATCACTTTCCGTTCTTAAATATTCAATGACGCTGCTAGCTGTGGAATGTTTGTAATTGGTTCCATAGTAAGTGCCCTGGAAAACCAAATGTTGGGGATATTTTAAATGCTCGATTTGTTCTGTTTGCAAAATGTTTCATCACAAATACCTCTACTCGAACGCCTGCAGTATACCAGGTGTTGGCCAGAATAGTTACAGGCTTAGCAAATTTAACCTGACAGTTGTTGCCAATTGCATAAATTGTCTCCGTCTTTTCGGCCAGAAGTATGTTGCCGTCGACTAGCTCGAATTCATCCGTTTGTTCTACTTTGATTTCCACAACGAACGGTTTGATAGTGTGATAGGATTTATATTTGAAATAGTTGTCCTCCTTATTAAGTCCAATACTAGTAAGAACTGCTTCGGCATCACATCGAAAACTTCAGCATAGAATAGTATGCCTTAAAATTCAACTTATTAATGGATAACGTTGAATTATCATTTAGATTTAAACCTTATGTAATGCCAACACCAACAGTCTGCACTTTGTAAATAGCCAGTAGGAGTGTCTAATCTTTTCACAATGCATTCAACATTCGGAACATGATATTTCCTTGGGTTGGGGTTAAACAGACCCTTTGAAAGCGATGACCTAGTGCACGACAATTTTGTAAGTAATTTATTTGAAAAACACAAAGTAAAACTTGTAAAACTCCAGAATTTACCATTTGGCCATAGGGATGTTATCAAATAGAAGGACGTAGTTAATTTCCTCGGTTGTGAGAATGTTGAAATGTGTCACCATTGCTGATGCGAATTCTTCAGGTTCCATTTGTGAGAAACGAACCAACGGGATTACTTTCTCCAGTACAGATCTGCAGTATTTCGGGGAAGCGAAAGTTTTCTCGCGTTTGCATTCTTCCTTAGCCCATCTAGTAAACCCCACAAATTTTACTGGATGTTGACGACGTTGTGTTGAAGCGACTCAAATTAAATTCGTAATTGTACTTGCCTCATAAGAGCTTCGAAAACTTGGATTTCAGAAACCACTTCCAATTCATCCTTTTCAAGAATCTTTTGAAGATGCGTCACTCCGAGGTTTAGAAACTGTGGCGTGTCGATAATCCTAAAACCAAGCCTGGAAAGTTTCAAATCCGAATGAAATGAGATGTCTATATATTTAAAATTTCCAAAACTGCCAAAGATGCTAGTGAATTTTACGTGTTCTCTCCAGCTACCTTGAGGAGAAGGAGATACATAGTCACAGTTGAAATTTAAGATACACAAAATTCAGCCTACTTGCAAATGAGTTGAAGAGATGTTTCTTCTAGATTCTTTTCATTGAATTGAACAGCTTGTTGAAAAATAGTGAGTGCGGATGTTTCGTTCAATGATGATTCCAAAAGAGCTCCACATAATTTGGACAAATCTGGAACAGAGTAGATATCTGCTAAATGCAGCAACGGGATTGCATCATCCACAGTGGCTGAACATTTCCCAGTGTACAGAAACTAAAAATACAAAACAAATGTCAGTCAGGATTGCTAAATGGTCTCTAAATGCAAGAATTTTGTTGACCCAGGATCATTTGATAAATTCAAAATTTGAAGAAACTTCTATTTTTAGTAAAACTTGAAGTAGTTGGGTTTTACCTTCAGGAAATGTTGGAAGCTGTCAGGTTCAATTTCCGGAAGTAAAATGTCATTGTTATCGCCTTCCCTTTTTCCGAGGCAAACCTTTGAATGGAAAATGGGTGCTGCAGCTTTCAAAATAACGAGATGAGCTTTGACACGATCTCTGCCTTTGCCAACAATGAAAACAACGTCACTGTCTTCCCCACTCTTGAGAAACTCAAGCATTCTTTTGTTGTGGGTGACCTCGACCTCCAGGCTACTTTTGCAAATCTCGTCCAACGTCTCCTCATCGCCAACTGTTTCTTCTAAACAATTGGCCTCAGTTGTTCCACCAGCGGCGACACCTTGATCCCCGCTGTTGTCGTCTGCCATTATTAGTTTCCCAGTTTAAGCAGTTAAATTGTAATAAAATCGTAAACAGATTTTATTTCTTCAAAATCTATTTCTTGTTTCTTCTACTTCAGCAAAACACGACTGAACGTTTCTCAATTTCAACTCAATCAAAAGTAATCACAGCTTGCACGGATGAGAGCCTGAGCCGACGACTCTGTAGTTCATTCATTCGACGATTTTATTTGGCATTTTTCTTCTACAGCTATTAAATTTGATACACAACGTGTTGTAAAAGTAACAGCATTTCTTTCATAGCTAGCAAGAACCTCCTTGTAGTATTTGCAGCTTATGTACCGTCTCATATTGTTGGTAAACGATACTGGCTCGCCAATGTAATTTTAATTGTGGAGAACCTAAAAGCCAAGAAAAGTGCATTGCATAAATTCCATTGCATTTCCAGCTCTGAAAATGTAATGGCAGCATTTTTGAGACTTTACTTCTGATTTGATGTCTCTGGAGTGAAAAATTTGTAGAAGTTGACTTTGCTTATCAGGCAGAAGTAGACTTATGCTTATCAGGCAGAAGTCAACTCTTGTAAATTTGGGATGACTAATCAGCTCTAAACTCAGTAATGATAGCAGGCTTGCGCAAGCCTGCGATGCAAATGCATAACCATCATTACTCTGAGGCTCTAAATCTCACGCTCAAGAAATAGTTGCATCTTCTGCATCATCTGCATCAAAATGAATGAGAAAATGTGTTAGTAATTGAAACAAGACTTGTTTCATTTACTAACACATTTTATTAAACCACATTGGACGAAATGGACACAATCAATACATTGAAATGAATGCACACACACAGAATCCCCACTT
>JAQGCM010000206.1:0-32014 GCA_034699705.1 Hymenaphorura dentifera
AATAAAAGGGGCCAATGTTGGAATAAAATTCGTTCGGGCCGGAGTTCTCCTTGATTTGATTCCAACCCTCTCGAATATACCTTTAGGGTTTGTGCATCAATTTTGCGTAACTGCCCATAAATGAACCGATTCGCCACTTTCGTGTTACGTTAACGCATCATTATCTATGTAGAGATCATTCAAGAAATCGTAATTAAAATTCTTTAAAAATTGTAGCCGCGCAGCCAAAATTGGGGTTTGCCTTTTGGCTGCCTTTAATTAATTATTGGAAGCCTGGGCTTTTTATCATCAATCATTTTTATTGGCCCTCTCCATTTTGGTGAAGCCGCGTAGAATACTTGTTTTTATACCCATAACGGAACAGAACAGACATATGGGAAGACGTAATAAAAATTGTCTTAGAAGTCATTATCCTTAGCCAAGCTACATAGGAGCTTCATTGTACATTTGTAATCCCACTTTTATGGGTAGAATTTATATCGTCACTTCACCGGCCAGGACGACTCAACATAGAAAACCATGAAATGTCCTAATTTTAAAATACGTTTTCTTTGACCTGTTTTATTGCTTAGGATAAATTAGAATTTGTGGTATAGATATTTTCAGCAAGCTGGAGTCTATTGCCTAGTACTAGTAGGAGTATATGGCTCTTCAAAAGAACATGTGTGCCCTATTATTACATTTCGCAAAATTAAATAGAGCTAAATTATGTGCTTTAAAAAAATTCATATCTGTGGTCTGGTATTGTTTAACTTTAGTAGTCAAAACCTAAGCAAACACAGGAATTATCCTTACGTATCAAAACTTCAAAATATTCTGTGGATTCTAAGCTAGAACATTTGATTGCGGGTGGAAATTGAGTACCAACCAACCAAGGTACGCTTGAAATAAGATACTTGGAGAGAAATTGCAGTGCTTCCATAAAAGCCATTCAATTTCTGTGCTTGGCAACACGGTCCTTCCTGAACTAACTTTGTCTAGTTTTGACTATCGCAAGGATGGTGATGATAGCTAGCCAAATTTATATTCCCAAAGTTCTAATATTCTACATTGAAATAATAAACATAATTCCTCAACGTTTTCATTAAGAGACACTCTACTACTTTTCGGGATGGCACCGGCACAGAGGAGAGATGAGAGAGTTGGAAGGAATGGAGGAGGACGAAATGAGAACATAAACCAAATCCCGTGGACTGGAAATCAATTGTGCCACTTGGACCAGACCAGACGTAGCGGAGCCACAGACAGTGCGTACATTACGAAGTCTTCCACTCATGCAAATAGAAATTATTTCTGCTTTTATTCAAGAGTGATTTAGTGGGAATGTAATTAAATAGACTCAAAAATTGAAATACCACAAGAATAATCATTAATTTTCTTCTCATTCAGTGTGTACAGTAAAGTAGTGTCAACCGAGGCAGGCAGGCAGACAGGCTTGTATGGTGCTTTCAATTGCGTTCTCGTTCTCGTCGTAAAGCTTTACTTTTGTTCCACGACCAGCCACAGATTTCTATTTCACTTGTTCCTTCTCTTCCACTCTGGCTAAAGAAAAGAAAAGTCTCACTGAAAGCCCTTCTCCTTTCCAGTTCATCAAGCGAGACACTCAAGTGCGAAATTTCATAAATCCGAATTGTCTTCAAATGTAAAAGATGAATTCAGCTCCAGGGATCCAACCATGCTTTCTTTTATCTTACTTCTTGCAGATGCTGGATTTTTTTTTGCTTTGAGTAAGGATTGATTCCAATCTTCAGCGATGCTAAAGTAAAAAAAGATATACAATTTTTTATTCATGTTTCTCACGATATAATGTCAAATTTAATTTTGAATCTGACCCAGGAATACTTACAAGTTACAAGCACAAATCGGAGAACTGAACAACGCAATTAAACACAGGGTGGATGGAACGACAAATTTGCCAGCTGCCTCAGTTAGCATGTTGAAACAAATTGCAGCTAAATTGATAAACATAAAGTCGGAGTGCAATTGGGAAATTCAACCGATGAAATTTGACTTTTCAGAGGGGGGAAATTATGCCTTATCGAGAGCCGAACTTTACGTGCGTGGTCTCCCTTGTCAGCCCGAGTAAGCCCCACATAGCAATTCAAGATTACGCTCTGCAACATATCCTAGCATTATTGCACCTTAAGTCAAACCGCCTGCACTAAAAAAGCTATGCAAAGGTTGGTTTCAGTACTGCATATTTCAATGATTTGTCGTTCTTGCTACGCCTGTTCAATAAATTATGTCTTGCAATCTTTTTGCAATGCGCGAAAACGGCAAAGAAGAAATGCGAATGCACAATGCCCAACGGTGCTTAAAATTGTGGAACACCAACCTTTCCCGCATAAAACTTGTCGAATTCTGGTAAACATGAAAGCTATGACATGTGAGTTCAAATTACTGAAATCATTCGTTTTTCTACCCAGCAAATCCACTATGACGTGTTCATATTGCAATCCTAAAGTAGTGAAACTTGATTGCACTTTATTTGAGCCTGCAGTATTACCCAAAATTATTTGTACCACGCACCCTCTGATCTTGAAATTAAATTGATGTGACTAGGTTTTGATGGCTCCTAGCTTCAGTTTAAGTCTAAATTAATTTTGCGGAAAAGTTTAGAAACTTGAAATCGTTTCTTCTGGGTATTTTTTCGAATCCTCTATCAAATATAGGGAAAATGAAAAGAGAAAGTATCCCTTTAGTTTGATTTTGAAAACCACAAACTTTTGGTGGGCAAGTTAGGACGAATAATGGAAATGTTGATTACTATCTTACTTATTTGGAGGCGTGAGGACATAAAGTAGGCACGCATTAGAGCAGATGAGTCACTGCCGGAGAAAGTAAAAGGAAAGCAGAAACACCGCATGAATGAGTGCGTAAAATATTCGTCGGCTGGATTCTCGGAAAGGGGACCGGACAAGTGTGTGTGTCAGGTGAATCAGTGTCGTTTGGCTCGGATGAGTTTTTTTCTCCTTCGTTCTCTCGAGTTGCTTCTTGAATGTGAATTCCGTCAGTGACAATGGATGTAAACGCTGTGACGTGGATGCAGATCTCAAGTATTAAAAATTCAAGACGAGAATGCATTATTTTTTCTCCTACTTTCCTTCGCATTTTTTCTACAATGCATGGTTCTGCATGGATCTTGTTCCGAGCTTCCTTTTTTTGGAAATGGTTCCCGCATCATTTCCTCTGCGACTGGGAAGGAATGAATATCATTCCCACTAGCCGAGCTAAAACCAGTGGAAATGGAGGACTGACTAACTGAGAAAAGACTTTGCGTTAGCTTTAGCTTAGCTGAGCTGGTTTTTCTAGCGTAGCAGTTTCCTTCCTGACTTTTACATCATCCAGGACTTCCCCCAACCATCCGTACCTCAACAATCCGTAAAGTGCCAAGGCTTTTACTCTATGTACGTATAAAATGATACCTCTTGCCGCAGTCTAAATGTGCAAAACTGTAAGATGCATGCATGACTATATGTGTGCATATCGCAAATGTATTCAGGTGAGTTAGTCTTATCAAATAGGCAAACATGAAGAGAAGAATTATGGAGCTACTCAACTCGGAAGCGTGTTCAAAGAAGAAAAAAATTCGTCCGTGTAATACTAACTGCCTCCCTGCTCTGCTCTGCTCTGCACTGCTCTGGATTCACATTCGTTCTGTGAGAATCCGACATTCATGCCGAGCTTCTTCTAACGTAAGAGTAAAACAGTATTTTATTAAAGATCTCATTTCATACTGCGATCTTGTCTTGCACATTATTCAAGATGACTTCTTGTGGTTTTATTCTTTAGTGGTGGAATGGTAGGTAGTGAGGACTGCAAAATCTTCCATTCTGATTTGTCATGTTCTTCAACGAGCTTATGCAAACGTGTGTCATTCCATTCAAATCGTTTTTTTACCATGAATATTTAAACCATCTTGCATTCCTAGAATTGCCAGTACATTTATGTTTTGGAGGAAATTCAAAGAATTGGGACTACATTATTTCCTGGAAGCTAGATTTACTTGGGGAGAAGGAGAAATTCAAATACACAATTCTGTGGCTTCGTCTTTCATTTGAGCTTAATTTGCGACTTTGATTAAAGAATCCGCAGTAGCGAAAATAATTTCAGCTGCAATATTGGTTTCTAAGTTATGAGCGTTTAGGTTTTAAAATTGTTGAAATCCATTGTTACAGCGAACGCCCATTTCCGGATAAAACTGAGCCGTGTCAATTTATTGAAAATGCAATGAATCGAGATAGTCCCCGGTATTTTCCTCCTTCCATTTTTTTCACAACAAAGGATCTCAAAAGGATTCCAAAAGGAATACTTTGCTTGGTTGGACTGATAAATATAAAATGGAGCCCTCGAAGAAGATTTCACGCCAAGTGCATGTGGTGCCGTACGTGCATTGTTCTCGACCTACGCGGTATTGCGTAACGCACCCAGAGCGGGAGAGCGAGAAATATTTTGTGAAAACAAGCTTACCTACCAACCACCACCACCACTGTCACACTCTTACTTCGTAGACTATCCAGATGCTAAGTGCGTACTTGAAAAGTGAAAGCGAGACGAGTGGAGGTGTGAATATTTTCCCAAAACTGTATTCCCTGGTTGAGGTGATGATAAAATACTTTCATTTCTCAAAGTGACAGGAAAATGATTCATTTTATGCAAGTTAGCTGCTCAAATCAACTTTTGTGGAGCCGAGTCGACTGACTGTCACTGGTTCTAATAGCTTTGTAGGGCTAAAGTGCATGCATGGTTTGGTTGGATAAGTTGACATGGAAAGTTAAAATCCCAAGACGAAACAACTTTCATCATTCTTTACTCAATGCAATGCCCACCCTGCTTACAGTATATCGCCGCATCCAGTACTCTCATTTTCAAATAAATTGTTTTTATTCTAATAGTGCTTAGAAAATAAGACGGACAAATATGATCACATTGCAATGCAATGCAGGCATGTGAATTTAAGTCCTCGTCCATGGTTCGAGGCAGGAAGAGCAATCCACTTTCACTGAAACTAGATTTAGAAAAATTCTTTGCATTTTTACCTAAGGGAAATAAATCTTGCATAATCGGCAAATAGTTTGCAGCATTCCTCTTCCGTCTAAGAGAAATTGCTTCCTTTTTTGTACGTTTGGGGGATTTAAGGTGGGCGAGTTGTTAAATCTGCGCTGTGCAGTGCTCAGCCCACACAGTTTTAAATAAATGAAAAGGGGCTGGGTGTTTCAGGTGCAGAATATATATTAAATATCTGCTCGTGTTGATTTGTATTTGTACCGGTTTCGGCACGGCAAATTTAAAATTTAGTCTTGTCGTACTAGTTGTAAGTAGAAAAATTCATTTCTTGTTCCATAAGCTGGAATATTTAATTAACTGTATTCTCAAAGCTTTCTTTTGAATTATTCAAAAGAAATTCACCCAAAGCCAACACCCACACTGTGTGTAGCACTTTGTGTTAGAACCTTGTTTTGGACTGTTTGAAGTGTATGTCTGTTAAAAATGCACTTATCCTGTGCAGGTCTTATGTTAGTCTTAGCACTAAGTTAATTGGCTAAAAATTTACAAAAAACAAGAAAAATCGAATTTTGAAACTTTTCAAATTTGCTTGAGACAATCTACAGCCATTTCCAAATTGAATCTGAACATTTTACGGTTTATAGTAGCTTGGATCGATACGATGCTCTTTCCGATGCTATTTAAAAAGTGAAAGCACTTGTAGTCGGCAGGCCAAAAACCGGTAAAAGTCGTATTTTCTAAAGCTCCAAGTCACACGTGCCTGGATCTTCTTCTCCAGCTCGCCAAACTACACAAGTTCAATATAAACTAATACGAAATAAAAATATGGTTTTGTTATTCATCTCTGTCACGATAGTTCTGAAGATATGAGCCACCAAAAGAAAACTTGAATTGGTTTAGGGCCAAGGTGCTCTTGTGCTCGGCTCAAAGTGTAGTGCATGCAGCTACCGCATCTCAGCAAGACTTGGAGTGGAACGCATCCTGACACAGTAGTCAATACGAAAGGCAGTTTCTCAAAGCATCGGCAAATCCTTTGAATGCAAAAGTTCAGCTGAGATCGCACTCTTTGAGAGTTGCAGTTTTTTTGAATTGGTATGGGTGTCCAAAATCCATTGCCTAAACACAACGCATGCAAATTGCATTCTTCGATACTTAACCTTAAAGTCCTTTTTCCCATCGTCAGGGTGATCGTGAAGATTTTGAGGAGAGAAAATGCCCGAACCGCGGGAATGTGAGTCTTGAAGAAGATAATCTTTCGCCCAGAGAGTACTTCTGTAGTGGGATATTACATTACCAAGGATTGAATATGCAGAGAGGGTCGCCAGAGAAAGCACGACTGTTAGCCTAGCCTCTGAGAGCATTTTAGAAGTTGAAGCTGTGGATTGGGTGGATTTTCTCTTATTGTCGTGATCCTCTGCTTGCTCTTTCTTTCTGGTTCTCTTTTTTTCTGGTGGGTTTTTTTTGGTGGGGGAGGTTTGGCACTCGGTCGTAAAACTCCTTGTAATCTGTGGGAGAAACGTGACGGAAAAAATGGGAAAAGCTTGATGCGATAGGAGGATTTATTTGAGGCTCCATGTCCATTGTGACCTGCTTGTTCTTTTACGGGTGTGATTTCTTCCAGTCGAACACCAAACTCGTGTCTTTTCCATCACCCTAAGTTCTCCAGGCTGGCCGAACTACCAACTACCATCCTGGAGAAGGACATAACTGTTTTTGCCCAATGGACAATCGTTCTCGGCGCTATCAAAATCAAATGCACTGTGTTGGCTCCGTGATGCATGGGACTGTGCGCTCGACTGTAGTCCTCAGATACAGTCATTCACTTCAACTTCACTGATCACATGTACTACATACACCAAGGGTCTTGCATTCCTTGTATCTCTCCTTCTCAAATGGTCACTTTATGTAATAAAAAGTCCATTGATTTCCCTTTCTCTTCGCCGGACACATGGACCGAAACGAAAGAACGGCTTTGAACACAATTTGAAAATTTATTGAATTTAGTTTAGTCGAGTTGGTTAACATGGGAGAAAGTAATACACTACTGTTCCTACCCATAGATCCTACTCTCCAAGCTCATTCCCAAAGTTTTACAAATACTCTCACTACTTTTGCCTTTAAATAGTTCCTTTGGGAAATACAAAGGCACTTTGTTTGGAAACTTGATGCACGTGTGCCCAATGAATTTGTAAAATTGTTATGACCAACCGAAATTATATTCTGATTGAATTGCGATGTTTTATCAGTACTACTTGTTGAAGTATTCAAATAATTTTGTTCACGAGTAACAGACATGATAACAATGAAAAGTTGAACTTTTCAACGGTACACAATTTATCACTTTTTCAAAAGTCCGAATCCACCTCTGACAGTGAGAAAGAAACTGAAACGAGAACGACCCAGTTTTATGCTTCAACGACACACCACCACGTTGAGACGTTGACAATGGAAGTGTGTGAATTCATGAACTCCAATCCAACTAAACTTTCTCTAGTGATAGCATTGTGATTGCAGTTCACAGAGAATTACTTCAAACCAAGTAAACGATTTCATAAGCGCACATTCACAAAGAATGGGTTGGAAATGGACTGAATAGGTTCAGTATTCAGTTCAACAAAAAAGCGGTTCTCCGAAGAACTGATGCTTCGCCGAATCCAACGTTTATCGTACACATGAGCAAGCTCTTTCTTAGAAGGATTAATGTACAATAGTACAATTCATTCGTTAAGCCAAAGCTAATGTACATGTCAATTTTGTCCTTGCTTGACAAGTCGAAATCAACAACTTAGCGGCTGACGCATTTGCTATATTTATGTGGACGCAGCGTAGCTTATTAGTTCTCGGAATACTATCATTGTCGGATGTGATGTAATCATTCATTCCTTCATTGGAAAAGCCAGAAAATGTGCCGGGATTGACTCATATTTTGTGGATGCCGTCATCATTTTGGAAAATCCAATAAATGGTTCTATTTGAGTTCGAGCTACTTATTTATCTGCACCGTCCGGATTGTTGTTAATCCGAGTCAAGAGAGCCCAGCACTTCTGAATCAAAATACTCAGTTTGCAGACTGTCTTAAACCGACTATTTCAGAACTGGAATAACCAGGTCATAGTTTAGGGTACGCAAGCCTACTATAGAATCGTATTACTCTTATTTCTCATCCAACCTCCATCAAGTTGATTTTCATTCGCACAATGGGTGCAAGGAAAGCCAAAGGAGAAAGTCCCCCTGGTTGTTGGCTAAGACGAAAAAGACTTGAGAGGAAAATGTGAAAGCAGGTGCTTGGGTTTTTCTGAGAGTGAGAGCCTGGAGACACACAAGAGTTAGAAATGGGATCTTCATCTAAAATGCTGGATCTACAATCCATGTGCTCTGAATTAGTAATAACCTAGTCAAGTTGAGTACATACACTCACATTCAGGAGTGAGTACATTACGTACACTACCCGTACGCATCTGCGGTGGAACTATGGTGCCACTACCCGCTCCAACTCCACCAACGTCCAAGTGTAATCGGCGTAAGAAGCTTAAAAATTGACATCTTCTCATTTCCCTTCATTGCACCACACGATGAGAAAATGAGAAGAAAATTCACTGACCAACTCTCATCCTCATCAACCATAACATTCCTTCCACTTCCACACAGCAATTACCAAAGATTTAATCAAACCTGACACTACAGTTGTCATCCTTTCCCACCTTTCCATACCCTTCCATTACTGGAATGAATGCTTAGTTCTTCCAAGGGACTCGGTTAGTGGCCGGCTCATCCCAAAAACTACGATTGCGTAGGGTCGGGGTCAAACCGTACTTGCTTGCTCAGAAGTGTCGACAAGAAATGAAGGCGTACTCTGAGGGGGTCTTATTTTTAGGACACTCTGGACACACATATGTAATTTGGCGTAACTCAGGTTGAGCCAGTGCGTGGAAATATCTGTATCTGGTGTTCTGCTGCCCTTCTTGGCTTCCGATTACATGACTCGATGGACTTTTCCAGATTCATGTGGGAGCAACGGGTAGAGAAGAGCACAATGGGGAAAAGAGAAAGCTGAGAGAATATCTGTGAAGCTCGAGTAATGCTTACTAATCTCAAGCCGCATCCATTAGCTGGGCTGGGAGATCTTCAAGTCTGGAGAAGTGGAACACTGGAACTGGAACTACCAGGGTTGAGCAGAGTTCCTTTAGCCTGGACATGAAATGCCCGAATCACTCTCTTCAACTCGACTAGAACTAACTCGTGCCCAACAAACCATGGTCGCTTTTACAACTCATCTTCATCCCATCACTTTTCCGCAGAATGTGTCTAATAAATTAAGCATTTTGTTTCTACGAAAGTAAAGAAATGCCGTTTAAGAAGTGTTCATTAAACTGCACAGCAGCATAAATAGCCAAAAGTCTCCAGCATGAGAATGCATTACAATGTGTCGTGAACAAATTTATTCACAAAATCTCCACTGATGGATAAAATTAAATAAATAATATTAGCACTTTAAACTTCGTCAATTTTTGGGCTCAAGTCCTGGTTTGCTTCGTCAGTTCCTACGACGTCAACAAATTTTGCAATATCATTCATCCCAGATTCTTTTCTGAGCGGAACTGATCCAATTTTGATTGGAATTGATCCTCCCAAGTTCGAATCTCCCGGAATGATTATAAGGAACTAATTGGCAATCAAATTTAGGAAATAATATTTGTTTTCTAATATCATTAATTCAAGTAGGAAAAATATACCTTTAAATAATATCGAACTTCCATAATGGTACATCCTGTCAAATTTAGTGGCGATAAGTGAGGTAGGCGAAGAGTGCCACTTTGTTTTTCCCACTCACTTCCAGGTAAAATACCAGCTCGGGTTTGATTCAAAATTGGAATAACAAAAAAGTTCTGCTTTCGATTAGCAAACATTCGGACTTCCTGAAACGAAACGTACAAAACGTTCAATTGAAGTCTTGAAGTGATTCGTGTTCTTAACAAAAAATTAAGCAAATTAAAATTACCCGATTCAGCTCAATTTGTGTTTCTTGGATTTTCCTTGTACTCATATTGATTAGCTCTAGAGTGAAGTCTATATTTTGGCCTGGCAAAAAACCCGTCTTCTCTACTCTGAACGTAAACCCAATTTCTCCACCCTTCCAGCAGCAAAATGTTTTGAGAGTCTTGTGGTCCTTAATCTCTTTGGGATTGCTCAGCTCAGGGTACAAATTCAAGTCGCACACATGATTGGTAACCATGAATGAACGTATTGCTCTTTGTTTTGGCTTGTCGATTTTTTCAACGATTGCAATGCATAAGTACTCGATAGTACAGCCAAACTCATCAAATGATGACGGAATTCCTCTCGGGAGTTCAAATTCAAATGGAAATACTTGTGCTCCGGTCGGGATCACCACAAACTCATCATTATCTGTGCATGAAATTGTACGTAATGTAAAAACTTTCAATTAAAAATTCAAAAGAATAAAATTACCTTCCAAAGCAATTAAATCATACTCTAAGCTGAAATAAGTTTCCTCATCAAAATTAGTCCGCGTTGTTTGGGTGTGGTATTTACGCTTGTCAACATCAACTTTCTCCACCCAAGTCACACTACCTCGTCCAAGTATTTTAAGCACTACCCCTGCAAAATACATGTAAAAGCATAGCGGGTTACACTGCTGAAATTTTGACTTTACAGATATTCGTGAAATATTCAAAGGTCAAACCAGTCACTCTTTCTGGAAGTAAGTAGTTGGTTACTACTTGACCTTTCACCACATCTCCCGGAGCAAATGGAGTGTCATTCAACTCAATCAGCAGAGTTTTCTGTTTGTAAAATGAACTGCCAAGAGCGTTTCCAGTGGATTTTCTGCGGACGGCGCTACTACCCCTTGGTCTTCGGAATTCGTTCATTTTTCTGTGGTTTAGAAAAATGATGAATGTCTTAAAATTCGCGGACATCTTTACATATAAGGTCTGCGTTTTTGAAAAAACACACTTACATCATCGTCAGCCTTTCCATTTCTGCAGAGTCATCCGACATTTTGACTTGCCTAGAACTCAATAATTTGGCAGCACAATTGCGGGTATTTTTCTTCTCTACAAGTTTTGTAAGCAACAATTTGTTTACCCAGGCTGGCACAACGCAAGAGTAACTTGCAAAACGTCAAGACGACCTATGACCTATGACCTCCCCCCTGTTTTGACAAATGCGCAGTCTAGGCGTTTCAACCTAGACTCTTGAAAATGCAGAGAAGTCAAAAACATTGCAAGCATTTTTATCAGAATTGGCACAAAGTGTTGAACTGAGCGAATAAGTACCAAAAGCTCTTCCGCAATCTGCAGCTCTCGCAAAGACATATTCGTCGAAATAATGTACAAGCTGGGGTTTCATTTTCTTTCAAAATGAAGTTCTCCTCGAACTTCGCCTTGTATTTACATTTACTGTGCTCTGCGACAGCGACGGGGAAGGATTTTACGACTTTGTGCCGTGCTGAAGAAAAGGTGGATTTGGATCGGTGTCACGGATGTGAATGAAGACAGTGGTTTGGATCATAAAGCATTTCTGCCATTTTTAGTGCCTGCTCACGAGCCATTCATATGAGCAAAGGGTTTGACAAGAGTTTGAGTTTGTCTCTTGAGATTCCAACATCACAATGTCAGGCCACGATGCCAGACTCTATACACTTCGAGGACAGCGTGATTGAACTGTTACATAGCTATTTCTGTATTCATAAACTTCAACTTGCACCCAAGCACGACCAAATATTCTTCTAGCAGGAATCAGAATTGCCTTAAAGAATTCCCGAACCAAACTCGCAAAACGGAAGACACAAAACCCTCATTACGGAACCTGAGTCCTACCCTGAATTCCGGTCTCTAGACTTGGCTTTGGCTAAACGTTTTATTTATTTTCTGTTTTACTGTCATTTGTGAGAGGCAGAGTCAGAGTCAGGCTCTACCTTTTCGGCTTTTGGAATCCGCAGACAGTGTGTCTGGTGCAACACGAGGATTAGATGCGTTACGCTACGGCTCTCGCGTCTTATCGCGATGGAACCGAAGACAAAATGGGTCTATGCATATTAATGGCGGAATAAGTTCAACTTGAACAGCTATTCGAGTCCCGCTTCTCTCCGTGTTTTCGGAGTGGGATAGCCCCGATTCATTTGTTTCTAACCGAAGATAGCATTAATCTGTATACATCTTCTCTACCCTTCGCTCAGCAGATTTTGTCCCGTCCTAGACTTCCCCCAACCCGGATTTCTTCCGAGATAAATCTAAAAAGCGTCTAAATAACTACAAAAGTATCGCTCGGAGCTCAGTTGAAGTTTCTCGTCCTCTTTTATTATGCCCCCTTCCCTTGACTTTCATTGCCTAGCTTGATTATTTGCCACACGTGGGATTTTACATGCACACATTTAGCTAGCTAAAGAGAGCATTCCTTTCGTCCCCAACAAACTCATGCTGCAAGTTTTCACCAGCTCACGTTACTCAAAATGTGAGCGCAGCTGATACAAAGTTTATCGACCTCACTAAGTAGCACTAAAGAGACTTAATCATCGCTGACAACAAGGTGTGCAATATTTAACGACTGTTGTCTGCTTTTGTTGCTTTTCTTGCTTGCCTCTGATTGTGCTGCCACCTGCCCAAACCTTTCCAGAAATTTCAAAACTCCGGTTTGAAAATGTTGGAAGGTTCCAGCTTTTCTTCCTAATAAGATTTGTTGAGGGTGGTGTAGTGGTGTCCAAGAACATACTGTTTTTACTGCACCTGCAGGCGGGAGTGCATTGCATGAGTGCATCAGGGCTGGGCTCTCTTTATCGATTCTTTAATGTCTGGGTAGTTCGGTCGAACAAAATGAGATTAAATTCTTCAAGATGTGACTTGAGCACTTTTCGATCTCTGTCTTGTACGACATGATGATGATCTTGCTTATTTCTCTCTTCCCATTTTAGCCAGGCTTGTCCGGCCGTTCAAAGAATTACTTGAAAAATATTTCTTAATTTACAACCAAACATGTACGTAAATTCCTGATGAGCTGAGTGAATTCAACGTAACATACAGAACACAAGCTATTCATCAACCGAATCGGCTTACTTCATACAATTGTGGGTTCTCGTTCTGTACGGGGCCGGCTCTTCAATTTTTAAATTTGAATTAACCGTCCGTCCGTCCTGCCCCCCTTTCCCCCTATTTTTCTTAGCCCCAAATGCATGCAGCTACAAGCTGGAAGCTGGAGAAGGTGGAGAAAGTAAAAGGAGAAAACAGAGATGAAAGTAACGATCCATAATTCTGCATGAAAATTTAACCATCCATTTCATCTCCCAACATCGTAAGAGAGAGAGAGAGTTTTTCTTGCGTGAGCTAGTTGAGTTTCTCTTGAGTATGTTTCGTACGACGATCATCTCGTAAGCATAAGCAAAAGCACATGCACAAGAACAAGCACAAGAACCCATGTAGTACCTACTTGTACAGTGCATTCTTTCTTTCCAAAATGTACTGCTTCCCTTACATCCTGCATTGCATCCGGGCATTTACACAGACACCGGTGTACGATGCACATATGTACATGCATTACACGCTTGTAGCAATGTAGTAATCATTTCTAAGTAGAACTTTCTCTTGCCCCGAAATACCCAAAAAAAAGAAAGAAAGTTGCAATCTAACATCGTCCAAGGCAAGTTAGTTGAAAAAATACGGCAGTGCGGCGGCAGCGGCGAGCAGCTCTTTATATATTAGGTTTGTTCCACAATGGAAGTTTAAATTAAATTGTGGAGGAGTAGAATTTTGGTAGGAGAGATCGCTTGGCTGGCTGGGCATAAAACAAAAGGTAAGTTTGAAGATTACGTCAACTTCACATCACGGTCACAGTCACGACATGACACGATGATCTAATTTTTTGAATAGAATCCTGAAGCGATTTAAGAAATTTTTGATGGGGATGCCGGGCCTATTAGTAAGTTGCGAACTTGATACGCTGCTATCGCCAGTTTTTTTGTAACGAAGACACATTTTCGAAGATGAGTGACGTCTTTACTCAGCACATGAAAACTTCAACCTGTCCTGCATTATTTATAGGTCACAGTTTTTTTTATGCAAAAAGGTCGGAGAAAGTGCTGAGCTAGCTTGCTGCGTGGGCCACATAAGATGACTAAACTTTAAAAGAAATGATGCAAGTAGTCGTGCTCATTAAAGAATGTCACTAGACAACTTTGGAGAGAGAATTTGCGAGCGACTGGCTGGAACAGGAACACACTTGTAAAAAGTAAAAGTACATTCGCAATTTTCACGACCAACAAAATGCCAACTTTTTCAATACAGTCTTGGCAGAAAACACGAGGAACTACTAGTGGATGCAAAAGTGCAAAACTTTGAACTTTTTTTTATTCCTCAGGGAGCACGGTGACGGTACATTACATTACATCAGATGTGATTTTTTCCTAAATCGGGGCCAAGCAAATTGTCCAATAGTCAACTTTAGAACTGTAAAACAAAAGGAGTCATCGTCGTCGACAGTGTCGAAACTGAATTCGTTATCTCTGTGGCCTGCTAAAATTCGTAGCCTCAATTGTGTGTACAACAGTGACATTTCCTGATTTTACATTTCACGAAAACTGTGCCCAAATATTCCAAATCCAATTCCATGTTCTGTTTTTGCTTTCACAATCACAGTAGACAGTAGTAGTTTCATGAAATAATATTGACCAAATTCTGCGGTAGCCGAGCCGAGCCGAGCTGAGTCTGTCTGTCTACTCAGAACTTGCCCCAAGGCAATAACAGCACACATATAGACGGAGGAAGGATCTGCTTGTCCTCGTTACGTAATGCCAATGCGAATGCAGAGCAATTTGGTTTGCGGGACATTTATCTGCGGTGAAGGAAAACGAGGCCAGATTAACCCACCAAACCATATTCTATTTCAATACGTTATGTTGGGTTTTGAGGAGGGATGCTGCTGGATCTCCCTAAACACCCTGATTGTCTTTCTGAAAATGTGAAGTTGGGAGATTGAATTTGTGAATGTACGAGTTGAGTAGAATTCTGCCTGGAGAAAGGTGGATCGTCGTCGTCGTACGTCGTGCGTCGTTGTAGACGACGACATCGTACTTGGCACAAGGCTGCTGTGAAATTTGATCATACTTAATCTCTTTTCATTGAATACAGAATGAGTTTCTCCAACTAATGGATATGATTTATTTTCATTTGGAGAGCGCATTAGCTACTTCTGTGCTGCTTTCCCCTGCTTTCCCCAAGCATCCCATCGCGTCGAGCTCATTGAATTGAATGAATCTGAATCTCTGAAACGATGTGGCTCAGGCTCAGGCTAGGCTCTGTACACCCAAAACTTGTACTTCCGTGAATACTTAATACTTTTGGTCCTTTGGTCTGGTGAGTATTGTCAACTGAAACTGGAGCTGCTCTGTGGAATGGATTTTGTCGTAGATTTTGTATTTCGTAACACAAGGACAGGATTGCAGGATGCATGCATGCCTTGATTTGTCTCACGGGTTTTATAGCATCCATTTAGTCATGGATATCCTTATCCTTGGATATCATCATCAGGATCAGATGTTGATGCAAATGAAATGATCCGGAGCAGCTTTGAGTTTCCATGCGATGCCTTGTCAGGATTTTTCGTCAATTCTGGCAACGACATGTGCAATACACAGTGCAGTGCAGTGCCAGTGCAGTGAGGAATCCGAGAGTTGAATTTCATCCAATTCCATTCCATAGGAAGGAATGGGAATGGCTTGGGGGAAAGGAAATGGTTTAAGGTTGAGATTTTGATTTTTTTTTCTTGGCTGTTTTGCTTGCTTTCTTCTTACGGCAAACACTAACTCTAAGTCTTGGACTGTCATTTCTCTTCTCGTATCATCAGCCTCATCTTTAAATGCTATCCCTTTTGTCATTATTCTTCGTGCACACGGCGGATACATACACATGGTCGGCCTCTGTTTGTATCTATCTGCTCGGGAAATGTGTTTGACACTCGTGTGTAGTTTGCACAAATCAGAACCTACTTTACTTTCTAGCTGTGGTTGGCTCTATTCGAGTCCCAAGAATTCGCTGACGTAAGGCCGAACTAAAGAAATGGAGCGAGCTCCACTCGAACAAAATATATTTTTGTCAAACTCTAGTGCCACGTGCTAGAATTTGCATCTGGGTTGTTTACTTGTATGTAGTAGGAGAGAATGCCGCGTACTGAAATTATCGCCTTGCAGTTTTTGGGTGAGTCAATGCCCATTAACTTTGTGCATCTTTGTGTGCTAAATAATTTCAATATTTTGATTGAATTTCAGGAAATATTTCACAAAATTGGCTTAGGCTTGAAGCAGCAAGCCCTTGCACTGAAGTGTCCATCGTAAGCTAGCTCTTGTGATGCAGCAGCTATTTAATTTATTAAAATGTTGCCGTGTGGACTCGAAAGAACATTTAATCTCTGAGGATCAAGTCCCTAGGTTGGAAGCCATACCATGGAGTGGAGTTAGTAGTTGGTGTGGCGTTATTTTTGGGAAGTGAATTGAAGGAGAAAGGAAGTGTAGTGACAAGGGAGTGCGGAAGGTTGGAGTGCTCCCAGTGTTCCGTTCCTTAGGTGGTCCCCCAACATTATCTCTCCTTGGTTTTCTCCGCCTCGGACAAAAGATTGATGAATCGTATGCCAAGGAGACTTCTTTTACAGCAGTGTATGTAGTGTTATTTCGCCGGTGAATGAGACTAGGTTGAAGGGAAAGAAAAAAAAACATTCTTTTTTCACATTTTTTTTTGTTCTTTTCTCCAATGCAATGTAATGCAGTGCAAAGGAGAAAGCAGAGAAAGCACGTTGTTGTAGACCCGACCGTAGCCCTACTCAGGATTGGCGTAGACTGACTGATCTTATGTACGTACGTCACACGCCACAACATCCAAAGGATAAATAGAATCCATTCAACAGCCACTATTGTACGTACAGTACGCGGTTCTAAGTCTACTTTTTTTCTACTGTTGTAGGGTCTAGTCTAATCTATTTTTCACATGATTATAGCTCTCCGGACGTTATGTAATAAAGGAAAACAGGGCAGAGCAGAGTGGCCAAACTACACAGTACAGTACTGTACAGAATGCTCCGGGTGCGGGCACAACTTTGAAAAAAAGTAGGTAAAGCAAAATGTGCTGTGCTTTCTTGAGTTGAGCATTTTTTGTGTTGGACTACATTGTAGTTCCATTCTTCTCAATGATTGCTTGCACGCTACATATATTACATACACGCCCTAGGAATCTATTCTGCATCCTTCTTCCTTGCCAGCCATTCTTCCAAAACCATCGAGCTTTTTTTAATCTTGCTCTTGCAATGGAGTCAAGTCAACCTTTATTCTTGCTTCACTAATTTAGTTTCAAGTCACTCATCGTCTCATATGGGTTTTTGTTAGTAACCAACCGTAGCATACATAAGCAGCAGCCGCGTAGTAATATTTTGTGAGAGGGTGCTGTGCTCTGCTGTGGTACTCTACGCAAGAGTTGAAGCCAAACATGCAATGCAATTTATTGTGGCCTGAGTTGACTTGAGCGTGCAGTGCAGTGCAGTGCAGTGCATGAGGTTGCTGGTAGGCTGGCGAAATTGAATTTGTTGAGATCAAATCCATGCGGCGTGAACAGAAACTCGGAAGGAAGGAAAGCAGCATAGCAATAGTAGACTTGTGCTTTTATAAAATCTTGTGGAAGAGAAATTACCTCAGAAATGTGCTCTAGCATTTAAAATTAAATTAATGGCAAGTCATTTCATTTTGTTAAACAATTCCATTTACTCTCAAAAGGTTTGGACTTAACAAAGCTTGGCAGAGTAAAGTAATCTTTCTCCTCAGCTTTGCTCTAGCTCTAGCCTCTGAAGAAATTGACAGATCCTTCCCCGCAATGTAACGCTAACAATGTTTACTTTGATCTTTCAAAGTGCAAGGGGCAGGGAGACAGACCATCCGTTGTCATCTTCTCTCCTAATGCCACGTGACTTAAAAAATCTCTGTAGTAAGAACACCAGATCTACGGTCTAACACAACTACCCAACCCCGGCATCTTGATGAAACTCAATATTTGTTGTACTCTGAAGCCAAACTGAGGATGAAACTCGATTTGATTACACACAGGCCAATATTTTGCATGCATGAACCCGACTATCAAAAACACAACTTCTCGGCACGTCAGTTTAAGCTTGGTGGGTTGTGCAAAAAAAATCAAGAAAAAAGTATTAGCTTCTTGGGTTTGTTTGTATCTTGTTGGATTTTGAGGATTATCCTAATGACTCTTACATTCCATTTGCTTTGCTCTGCTTTCACCAGACTTTTCCGGCTGTGACAGCACAATGGAAAGCTACCTAACGCATGCAATCACAGCACAGACATGGCTGCATTGCATTACACGACATTTGAAAGTTGAAGGATCCAACTCTCAACTTGCACACTTGGAACGAAAGCGATAGGCAGACACAAGTATTTTCTGTTTTAGCCAACAGAAAAGAACGACTTGAGTTCTTCAAACTCATTCCACAAAACTCGGCCCATAATGGGCATACATTTCTTTGCTCCCACCACACAAAGTTACGTAATCAAGCGGGGAAAAGACGAGAGTGGCGGACGCAAAAGGATGGAGGACATGTCATTATAATAATAATAAGTTCACTAGTTTTGAATTCATTTATATATAAAATAAAATGAATGAGTTGGTGAAAGAAGTCGAATGCATACAGGAAGAAAGGAAGGGAACGGAACGACGATGCGGTGCTATGTGGCGATGATGAAGGGAGAGAGCAGAGCAGGGCAGAGAAAGCCAAGAAAAGTTGAAATCTCAAATGACACAAAAGTTTCAAGTCGGTGAGGGAAATTTAATGAAGTTATAGAAGAAAGCTTAAGAGAAAGGACTTTCGAATGGGTTTTGGTTGGTGCCTGGCTTTTTCCTATTGCATTGCAGTGCATTGCAGGGCAGCATGGCAGAGCAGGGTCGAGCGTGAGCTTCTTTAGATTATGCCATTCTACCAGATGGTGTGTTTCCCAATACGTTGGGAAACCCTAAAGCTTCCTTTTCTTCTCTTTTTTGGAGCCAAGAGCATCAGCATAGCACGTAGAACACAGTTGGATTTCTTTTAGTTGCCTGCCAATATCTTTGCTCGCTCAAGTCGACTCCAGGACTTCCGCACACACACACTGTACGAAGAAACCGAATGCAACCACCACTGGTACTGAAGAGAAAAACTGCCATAGTCTTGCCATGGATGGACTACTACTACTACTACAACTCTCACTTTTTCGCTAAGAAACCCATCCAACCTACCCAAAAAAAAGTCTTTTGATCTCTTCCTATATTAGTTAACAGAAGACTGTGGATATGACATTGTAGATGTGTTTGACTTGGTCTTGGTGGGATGGGAAACCATCAGTGGCAGAGTCAGTGCATTGCAAATTGCAATTGCAACCCACATGGTGGTTCCTTGTTCAACAATATTAGATAGGTCGCTTACAGCTCATAGTCCCGTTCGACTTATGGTGGGCTGATACCCTACTGTAGCAGCCGAATGCCACAATTTTGGTCCTCATTTTCTACTTCCACAACAGGATCGCCGACAAGTCACACTGATATTTAATCCATTCTATTCAGACTTCATTCATTGCAGAAGTTCAACTTCAAATCTTAAATGGAATACATATTTGGACGCGTACTTTCGGAACGTTGAGAATGTAATATCGGATATTGTAATGTGTGTGATCTTGTAATTTTGGCTTTAATTGATTGGTGCAATAAAAATACTATGGGATCTTTAGTAAAAGAATGTAATTGGAAGACGAATATGCAGCAAAATTCACAAGGTCCCTTTTACCCGTATTTGTCAAGTAGCAATCATTTGCAACTTTAACATTCGAACAAATCGGGTCATAAATATTTTTAGTAAACTTTCAATCTACTTCATGACAGAACAAAAAGCGTGAATAGCTGAAGATGGCAAGGTGACGAAACAACTATCCGTGTGGAGAAGAGCATGAAACTAGGGAGTAGGGCATAAGAAGTACAAAAGATAACGCACTTTCCAAGAATGACAAAAAAGAAAGAGGGGAAATAATTTAAAAGCCAAGAAAATGATTTACAAGTCACTCTTGAGTCTTTTATTTTGCGTCTGGGAAAAGTGTCATGCGGAAACCATCAGTCTCTCTTTAGGTGACGCTAATTAAGAAACCTAGCTGCCTAGAGTGCCTAGCCTCTCTTTAGCTTTCACATCCATTTCCACTTTGCCAAGCCTGTCTTTTAAGTAAGCCTCCAGCAATTCAGCCCAAAAAAACAGGCACATGACGAGTGGCCAAGGACAAGGCCACAAAACGACTTCAGCAAAAAACCTTACATTTCATACATCCAATTTTGCTTTTGAATTAGAAATCGGCTTTCCCTTCAATAGCATGAAAATTAAAATTGAAAAAACTCTACTTGAAAGAGGTACGAATGCTTACAGAATCAAATGCGATAAAAAACAATTTTTTCCGAGGATATTAATCCAGTTTATTATCTGAAGATTCAAAACCGGACTCATATTTGGCTTATTAGGGGGTGTTTTCTGCAGATCAGAGACAGTCATAGCGTTGGGTTTTGCAAGTCAGTCTGTGTTCCACCACTCCGCCCAGACTATCCATTAGTATTGGTTGAGTTGTCGAGAATCAGAGTGTGACGGGGTGGAGGAGAAAGAATCATTTTCTTTTCATTCAGAGATGATGTAGGGGTTCTATTTCATCGAGGATTTTTCAAGCGCATAATATGAAAGCCATTCATTGTCCTGAATGACATTTTCAAATTATATTTCCTCTTTCTCTACTCTCTCGCGTCGTGTCATGATGTAATAGTCGACTTCCCTTCCTTCCTTCCTGCCCTCCAACATTGCAATGCGATTGCATTGCATTACATTACACTGCATTGCATTTCAAGCACGACCCAAACCTCAACTCCGCTGACCATAAGTTTCCATTACTGACTCTCTATCCGTCGGCCCAATAACTTCATCTAGGATCTCCATGGTCATAGATTCCAACATATTATTGCAAAAGATACCGCCGTGAGACCGAAAATCATGCGGACCGGACCTGAAGCTAAAGCCGTCTTCTTATGATATGTTCGTACGTTACATCGGTTCGATTTTTAGAAGACTAATGTGTTCCAGGACGCGCTTACAGTTCCAGAGTCGAGTTCCAGAGAACCTATCTTGCAACCCAATGGTATAAGAAACGAGACGAGTTCTTGTAAGAACTTTGCCGGAATTTAACTTAATACGAAAATGAAGAATTCCTCACATATTTATCGCACATCAATTTCGTTGCTCGAGCCTGAATGACATTGTCCATCTGTTTATTTGATTTATTCCAAACAGGTTCACCATGTCTTAGCTTATACTTGAGCTGACATACTACCAATTTCGAGGTGGTTTAAATATTTGTCTTCCAAGTTACTCAGCAGCTCAGGCTGTATGACTGCTCCATTCTGTTCCATTGCCACAGCAGCAGAGTTTCCGAGTTTCCATATCTGACTCAGATCTACGAATACATGTACAAAGTAGATTTGATAAGGCCAGGCAGGCAATTTAACGTTGTGTGGAGTTAGGAACTAAGGCAGAAATCCTAATGACACGAATGACAGTACTGTAATTCACTCTTACAATTAATTACTTTGCAGTACAGCCGTGGTGGAAGTCAGAGTCGGAGTCACTTCTAGAAAACGAGTATACCTGGGACTCGGGTTTTCCATTAGAATGAACGAGTTGAAGAAGGGGATGAGGTATCCGTGTATGTTCTCAAGTGTCATTACTCACTGAGGCATTTGGAATAAATGACATTGAAAGATTTACTAGGAGTCATTCCAGCGCGACTTGCTAAGCGCAATAAATAAATTAAATGAAAGCAGGAATGAGTAAAGCAGCAGGTGAAAGTTCATTGTCTTTTCTCCTCTTGGAGAAAGTCAGCCAGCCAGCCAGCCCAACTTTCTTCCATTCAAAAGGAACCACAGAGCTGAACACTCGGGCATTTGCGGCGACGGCAGCAGCAGCGGCACTGACTGAGGATACGAAGCAGGCAGAAGTTGCAGACATATTGAATAACACATCATCCTCGAGTTATTTAATAACAAAAGGAAGAAGTTGGGACTCTCATTCTCTTCCTTCCAATGTGTGTATTCAGCAGGAAAGGATTTGCAATTCCTTTCGGAACGAGGATTTTGTGTACTCCTCTTACGTTCATACGTACCCAGTACTCGTGCCCACACGACTTCCGTTGGGCCCAACATTGCACATAATACTGTTTGCGGGCTGGCGGGCGGGTATTATTGAGAAGCTTGGTGCTCTTTCTGCTTCAAATGAAGCATTGTAGGGTATTGTAGCGTGGTGGAATGCTTTCCGGAGTATTACATAGGATTAAATCCGACTAAAGGAAGTCTTTGAATTTATTGTGATTCAATGACGCCTTGTGGAATCCTATTTTAGAACCGTGGAACTTTTTTCAAAAGTTAGAATATTCATGGCTTCTTGCTCTCTGAGGTGCGCTTGTTTATAATTATCTGCTTTGTTGAGCAGCAGCCAGATTTTGTGCATCTTATGCGTTTCTTAAGAAAAGGGAATAAGAAATATACTGCCTCAACTCTTGAAATTTAAACTGCCAGCCTTACATCTAAGTGATTTTTAATCCCTTTCCTCCATTGTTCTGTTGATATTCAGTCGGAGGGGAAGGATTAGTTTTCCTCTTTGAGACTTTTAATCTCGACTCAAGTACTTAAGAGATAATAAAAATTTAACACCCGCGTTAAGAATGTTTTCTCTTTTATTGGAGTTCACTCCTTTGACTGTGTCAAGAGCCAGGAGCTTTTACCAAAGCGAAATGAAATGTCTCCTCCCTGCTTGCTTTCACCTATGAGCATCCATGCAGAGAGCGGGCTGTGCGATGCAATGTGAAGTGCGAGTAGTTGAAGATGAAGAAATTAGATTAAGACTTGGGAGTAAAGAATGAAGGGAACGAGAGGATAAAGATTGTTATTGAGCACTTAGGGAAATCAAGGAGAGAAACCAGTGAGAAAGTGATTGAATGAAGACTGTCAGGAGAGATAGGAGTCAAGCAGAGGGATCTTTTATCTAATTCCCTCTCATCAAGATGATGATGATGCAGATGCAAATGCTAATGCAAGTGCCGGGCGAGAAAGAAAGTCGAGAAGAATGGAAGTTCAGTTCAGAACTACCAGCCACCAGCACCGACACCAGCACCCAGCACCAGCCAGTGAATTCCGATACGATTACATAATACTAGTAGTAAAGCAACGCTGAACTGTTGAGAAATCGAATTCATCTCATTTCCAATCTCTTCTTGTTGAGAGTTTGAGCTAGCTGGCAAAGAAAACGAAGCACGCTAAAAGTTTGAATATAATGTGCAAGATGTAAGAAAGGATCAAGTCTTCCGTTCTTTCCATGCATGCATGCAGCGACAGCGTCTTCAAATCAAAAAGGAAGGGAAAAGAAAGGACGGGCTGAACACGCTATATCATTCCAGAAGAGTGAATATTCATAAAAAGAATAAAAAAAGTTCTTTCATGCATCTATTATGGAAGGAGAGGAAAGGCTTTCATTTTAATCTCATCAAAGATGTCGAAGCTAGCCCGTTTTATCTTTTAATGAAACATCCTCTACTTAGGACCTGTTCGGAGCTAGCTGCTCGAGACATGACACTTTCTGCAACAACTCGAGTACTACTCCTACTACTTTCTCAACCAGTAAGAGTAGTGGAGTAGAGTGACTTCACTTTTCCATACAGGCATGTACTCCGGAAAGTAGTCGTAGTCGAGTTCTACTTTCTCTTACTGCCGGCCTGCCTGCCTGCTTTCTCCTTAAGTATGGTCTTGCTGAAGCTGCTGGGCTCAAGAAGTAGTTTTCTAAGAGGCAGGCAAGATTTCGGCCGGCCCGACTTGTACGTTACGTAAGTGTTACTCAAAACTCATCAAGGAGTTGAGGTACTGCAATTTCATTTCCGAAATGACCTAAACCTTCGTTAGAGTGTGAGAGTGAGACTTACCCTAATGGTTCGCCATAACCACGGTGAAGTGGTGGTGGTGGTGAGGAGGTTAGGAAACATCTCTATAGCTTTCCAACCGACTGACTCCACGGTGACTGAGTTTCTTCTTTAGTTTTCCACACTTTCCCCGACCTCATGTTTCTAACATATGACGGGCTATACGACTACCATCTCATTCATGAATTTTCCTATTGTATTGATCTGTGCAACATAATAATTCAACTTAGTTTAGTCAACTCTTGATTAAAACTTTCTTTCCACTTGCTTTCTCTTCCAAGGCTATGACGTGCTTTCTTCAACTTTCGACTTGCTTTTTCGTACTTGTGTTCTAGCTGCAATTCGCTGTACGAATAGCGTGAAACTAAATTATACAACAATGCTTATCAAAATTAGTACAAAATAGAATCTAGGGCAATAAGTTGTATTTTTAGAACTAAATCACTACATTCGACACACCCGATTTATAAATCAAATCAAAACCATGAAGCACTTGCAATAAATTATTTTAGTCTCTTAATGCTGTAGCACAATTATAAATTATCGGTTTTCGTTAAGGAATGTCTGCTTGCCTTGCCTTTTGCAGGGCCATTAAGGCGGACACGTCAATCCAGATTCTCAAAGGTTGAAGCTAAGGATCCATTACTTTGTCCTAAGTGGACAACGAAAAACGATTTTGGTGTCTAGTATAATTCACGTCCATTTCCGTCCGGCCTTGCTAGAGAATTGGGAACGCGAACGCGTGGGCCTGAAGTCAGTTCAGTCGCCCAGTCAACATTTAGAACACTCTCCTTTGACTTTTACCAGGGCAGCAGTTGACCTTTCTCTCCATTCTCCTCCCGACTAATGTGAACTGATTACTTTACAGCAGTACAGCAAGCACACCGAATCGAGTTCCTCGATAGGCATTTGCGAAAATCAAATTTAACTTGGCCTTTCGGAATTCCTTCTTCATTCGATATGGATAACGGCGACTGCCACTGCCTGCCTGACTGACTAGGTTGTTGGAGCTGAGCTATCACAAAAGAAGGGAATAAGTGGGCTACTAGTCTGCCGATCGAGTCGAGGTATGTGCCGTGCATTGCACCCAATATCTGCAAAGAAAAAAAGGGGGTTCGAAACCGAGAGAAAGCGAAGAACGAAGAGTTTTAGTTTTGCTTTTCTATTCAAGAATCTCGAGAGTGTATGCATGAAATCAAAGTACGAAGAGGATTGGGATTTCCTCGGCTTTGGTTAAATTGCGCTGGTGAGAGGAAAAGTCTCGAGCCTAGTATATGGTGAATTTAATCCAATCCGACTACCCTTAGATAGTAGAGAGACCCATTTCGTTTTGTGCCTAGTCAACCTCAAATAAAAAGATTTACCTCCTCCTTTCAAATCCTCCAGAGTAAAATGCTATTTTTTCTCCTCTTTCTCCTCTCACCAAACTCACCGATATTTGCACCATCTACCTACAGGTGGTTCGGATTGAGCCATTTTGACGACATTAGTACGTCTTCAAAACGTTGACAACTCGAAAGCCTAGCCCGTCTCTTTAAGAATTAGGAAGTGTTCTCTCTAATAAAAGTGCACATGAACGACGTGAAGGAAGCAAACTTTGCAGAGAAAAGTACAATCGACGTCTGCATTACCGTCGTAACCTATATTACATAACCTATCCTGTGCAAGACTGCCTGCAAATGGGTTTGGGAATGGTAGAAAAAAAAACTGAGCTAGATTTGAATCTAACACCGCCTGATAAATCTTCGAAAGGATCCTTTTGGGAAAAGGCGGGAGAAAGAAAGCGCGTGATAACGATCGCGGAGATATTTGCTTGTCCTTTCCCAAAGGAACACCTTCAACCGTGTGGAATGGCGGATCAATAACTTCGAGTCTGGCATGTAAACTAAGAAAGTAGGTGAAGTGTGGCCTATAATTCAGTCAAAGATTTGTAAATGATTATATTGCAAAAGAACATGCATACATGTAGTATGCACGCATTCATGCCTCTCAGTTTGGTTAGGCTTCTGCTCTGGCTCTGCCCTACACGTGCAAAGAATGAAGAGGAACGTCTGATTGCATTTTCTTTTCTCTTTGTTCTCTGAAGCATAAGTGATATAATTCTTGAGAGTTGGGTCGAAGGGAGGACAAGAAGATGAAGCAAAAGAAGAAGAAGAGTCCAATTTAAAGAGATAGATGAAATAAGTGGAGAGGTAGCTGGCTGGCAACTGGCGAGTAAATGGAAGATGATAAATCATTCGATAGAAACAACGTCGTCAGCTTCAGCCTCGCGAGGCGACTTCACCTTCTTTCGTCTCAACCTACTCAAGTGAAAGTAAAGTTAGATGAGATCATATACTGCTAATGCTGCAATCTTTCACCGGATTTATATGCATAAAAATCAAAAATACACATTGCATTAAGGTCAAAATCCCATCTCACAAATGTTGACAATGTGGTGTGAAGATGGAGTTATAAATTTTTAAGTGAGCCAGGAGCCACGTGCGCGTTGTCCCAGAATTTTTTCCCAGATTTAGTTTAGCCATCCCAACCCTCCCTATTTTGAAACAGTGACAAAAGTTCAAAGCGAACTCGAAGCAAATCTGAATTGGAGCAAAGGGTATTCAACCTCAAAGGCAAGTTTTCAAGTAGCTTTTGCAGACTCTGACAATAGTGCCAATTGTAGTTGTGAATTTTTGCTTGTTTCCGTTCTCCTCCTGCAATGTACGTTGGGCAAAGGTTACCAGTTTACCAGTGCGACCGTGTTCTTGAGGAGAAAACTACACAAAAAAGTGTATAACTTCAATTTGATGGTTTGGGGGCTAAGAGTAGTGCAAATCTCGTCTCTTTTTCTCTTTTTTTCAATTCCATTTCCTTTTTCGAGTGTCAATATCTTTTTTTGGAGTACATCAATTCTGCAGCTAGCTGCTGCTCCAAGTCCTGTTCTGTGAACGGAAGAAGAAGAGTCAGTCAAAACGATAGAAAAACTATGTACAGAAGAGTCAGTCGGTATGTGAAGCGACGACCGACTATGACTGGAATTACGCTGAACTTGCACCATGACCAAATCACTCGTCGCCGTTTTACTTTTACCCCTTCCCTTGTAGCCCTGGTCTTGGTGGTTCCAATAAAATAGAAAGAAGACGAGGACACTGAATAGTTTTCAGTTTGAACAGACGACCAACGCAAAGCAACGAAAAGAGTTGAGTTTTGTAGCTTGTCGTGGCGTGTCGAGAGTAAACCTTAGAACAAGCACCATCTCATTCCAAAATACTTTTTTTCTGTGCAATAACGCTCGTAAGGCAAGGCAAGGCAATGGAAAAAGTCTTAAGACCGACTCGACTTTTCCTCACCACTTTCTCCATCTCAACTTGCCAAGGAAACCCTTAACATACTACATACACGTACGCAGAAGGCAGGATGCAGGAAAGTCGACCACTCCTTTTTTCATATTATCATCAAATACAAGTTTCCATCGTCTCAAGACTTGTATGTCCTATGAGTCTGAGTTGAAGTGAGGAAAGGGAACGTCAGAGTCAGAGCAGAGAGCTGCGGGCTCAAGTCCACTAATCCTAATTCACGTCGACGTTGTCTATTCCCATTTTTTATTCTTACTCACACCAACCTTAGTAGAAATCCATTGTAACAGGCAGGTAGGGTGGTGCCGAAAAGTTGGGGGAGATGTACTACTACTATATGCGTGCCTTTGCTCTCTCATCGAGTGGAAATGGTAAAGTCAAGTAATTGGTTTAACAAACTTCTAATCCATCACAGCATAACATGAAACGCAGACTGAAAAAGAGCAGAGTGGAGAAAGAAAGCATTTGAATTTAGGACTACGACTATTACTATGGCAGTTTTTCAAACCCACTTCCGTGAAATCACTTCCGATTTCAGAGTCTGACTGACTCCAATGCCAAGTCTTGCCTTCATTTCAATATAATTTTGGTGTGGCTCTCAACAATTCAGTGAATCTTGTTTACTCAACCAGTCATTATCTGATTACGATCGGTCACATTCTTATGTTCTTTATAACTATGAAGACTGGTATTAACCAACCCATTTTTTCTCAAACGTATGATCAGTATTCATATCTCAGTTTGTGCCATTTGGCGATTCTAGAAGCTTTCGGTTAAGCTGTTAGTGAATGAAATGGTCACACAGAGCAGCTCCTTTTCATTCTTCTTTTGTATGAAATTATGTATGGTAGGCAAACATTTCTTTACAGAGATATTGGGACCTATTAATTTTACGGCTTGACCTTACTGCCACTGCCACCCAGGATCTAAGCAAACTGGTGAAAAATATTCTTCGAAATCATTAGAAAATCTAAATTGCATTTGAATGCAGATGAGATTGGGCACGTAAAAATTTCTGGAGAAATGTGCTCTAGCAAAAGTATTTTTAGCAAGAAATTCAAATTGAAATTGAACATCATTCACAGACATGCATAACAGGAACAGGAATATGTCACAAAATCAGCAACTATTGCATTTTTCGATTCCGATGGAAGGGAAATTGCATGAGCACAATGTCAATCAAATTCACACGACAAGAGCATGATATTTTGCTTATTACTACACGAATCGTGTAGTGTGACTAGGTTGACTTGAGTGTGGAGAACAGGGTTGAGCACACGGCATTTTCACCAAAAAGTTACATCCGGTGTACACATATTTTTTGCAGAAATTGGAGTGAATCAAAGACGTCATGTTGATTTTTAATAAAAATCCAACTCAACATGTACAAGTTACATAACAATCACAAGCTAGGAGGTTGATAGGTTTCCTGCGTGCAAATAATGCCAGGTTTTATAGGAATAAATCAGAGCTTCAGTTTCCTCAAGGTCTCGTCTCGTCGTCGGCTGCTTGACTCGTGTTACTTTGCTCAATTTGAGCTCAATCGATGTGCTCCAATGCACAAACTATGGAATCAAATTGCAAACGACCTTTTTTGGATCCTTTGTATTAATATTGAAGTCACAGACAAGCCGCTGATGTTCTGAACTAGTGTATTCTTAATTAGTAAGGTTAGCAGCAGTAAAGGCCAAATAAAAAATCACATTTTTCCAAATTCCGTTTCAGGCTTGAATTGCATTGAGAGCCAAGTCCCCATGAAGTTCAAGTGTGGAACGTAACCAGGTTCCCTTCTCTTTGAGAAATCCAACCAAGTTGTAAAGCCCTTTCTTCAAATCAAATCAGCCAGAATTGAGCTAAAAGAAAGCCAGACTCAGACTAGACAAGGAAATGGGATAGAAAGTAGAATGTTAGAAGGCAGATACCTTATAAGTTGGGACGGAGGATTTGGTCGAAATCAATCAACTGTGTTTGTGAGTCCAGGTCCAGGCAATAGTGCTTGCAGTCTGACTCTGTTTGTACTACTTTGACATAGGCTCGCATAAGAGTGGGAAAGAATGTTTGAACCCGAACGAACAGACTCATCCTTCCTATTCTTGTTTTTCTCCGCTTGCCCACTGCACAAAAGGACGTTTTGGACTTTTTTGTGTGTGTGTACATAAAAGTGATGCAAGGCAGTATAAAGGGAAAAGAAGTCGATTTTGAAGAGAAAGGTTTAGAAAGTCTTGAAGGAACTTTGTGAATTTGCTTTTTGAAGAAATATAGTTTGTCAGAGTGTGTATTGGCTGAAAGCAAGATGGCTAGGCTAGGGTTGGGTGGATGGATCAGTTCCGTTCAGCTTGACTCAATCCTGCTATTCCTACTATGTACTGCGACTACTACTACAAGTACTAGAAAACTAGTGGAATGTTAGAAACGCAGTGCAAAAGGGAGACAATGGAAGGTAACGGTCTGCCAGAGAGCTTTAACGAGTCCGTCCAAGAAAAAAAGAAGGTTAAAGAAGGCAGGCCGAGGTAGAGATGAAGACGTAACGTAGACGTACGTACGTAACGTACGTGAAGCTGTTCCTCTCAAACGGCCACGGAATCGGCCCCAGGGGCGCAGTCCATTGAATTGCTAAACGAAAGGACTTTTCGTCATTCCTCTCAATCCTGAAATATATCCAAGGGACCCCTAAACTTTTGTCTGCACTCATTAATTCGACAACTACTTTCGAATAAAAAAATTATTCGATTACTCTAAATATCTACCTAACCTAACCAACGGCAGCAACGCCAAGTGAGGAATTCAAACTTTCAAGTTCCAACCAGACTTCTCTTCAGACCTAAAAAAAAGAGTTGAGCGGAGAGGTCGTCTTTCCCACACCTAAGGACCGAACGTTCGAACTCTAGAAAGAAACAAATAGACAACAAACTTTTACTTGATTCTTTCTCTTGTGTAGTTTGTTTGGGGATGGAAATGAAAATGAAGTAAAAGGATCGTGAGTTAACTTAGCTAGCTTAGACCGCCCGCCTACCCGCCCTAAGTCTTATTCTTAGTGTTTAGCCTAACCAACTTGATTTCATTCATTTTCTCACTTTAGTTTTAGTTGGCAGAGATCCCAAACCTACACGCAGCACTTGTACTTTGTAGAATGCAGGCGTTTGCAATGCCTTGGGCCATCTTCTGAATAGTGTCTTCTTTGGTTCTGTTCTGTTCCTTTTGGGTTAAGTTGAATGCGGGCAACTTGGCTCATGGCTCGGCTCAGATCAGCTTGGACTTAGCAGTTAGCAAGAATTTGGCGTCTACAACAGGGTCTGAGGTCACGCCTGGATTGGTCTGAGGCTATGACTATGACTAAAAGTGATGAACATTCAGAAACTACGCCTCGCTCTATGATTTGTTACAATTAAGTGCGAAATGCTCTTTCCCCCTTTTATTCACACTATTCTTTTGTTTCTTTTGCAAAGGAAGACAAGCCCAGCCTTTGGCTTGAAAAGGAAATTCTCTGGTCTTCTCCTACACTCCTCAAATTGACTTTCTCTCTTTCGTGCGTTCCCTTTTACATTTTGCCTTTTGCGATGCCATTTACACGCGTCCCGTCTTCCTGCTTTTCTTCCTTTTCTAGGAGCTTAGCTTGCTGGCATAGCTGACGGGATTTTGGATTCAGAATAAGTCAGTTTATTTGGCTCTTTGAATGCGATGGGGGTTCGATGAAAGTCAGAGGACACGAAATATTTGGCTTTGACTTGGAAGCAGGAGCAGATGTATGCATGGATACGACAGGGATACGAAATAGCATTGTCCAAATATGTCAGGAGCAGACAAATGGGCTCAAGCTCATCTGTCGAAACCCTGAATAGGTTAGAGAACCTCTGAAGAAAGACTTTGGAACTACACACTTTGTAGTAGGCACACGTTCACTCTCTCAAATATTCATTTCTCAACTCTCCAAGGCCTAACCAGAATCAAAGCACGGCACAAACTACACTACACTCCTGCCTTTATGTACAACAACAACATAGACTCTGTAGAAATGAAATCAAAGCAGTTTGGTTAGGACCCATGATTCGAAAATTTGAATTCACGAATACAAAAGTCTGCAGCCAGTAGGCCAAATTTTCATGTCACAGTGCCACGGCAAATGACTTTAAAGTCTTGATTTAGTTTTTATTTCGGCTTGGGTACAATTATCAAAATTTTTTTATTGCACTAGTTTGTTAAAGCCAAATTACAAAATCACACGCATTACAATATCGCCAATCAGCAAATCGTCACAAAAAGGGGAAAACAGCACCAAAAAATTGGGTACAATTTGAATTGTAATCGGTGACACCAGAAAGAGCAGAAACTAGTTACATTTTGAGCAAATTCTGATTATGATTATTTACAAATGAGGTATCAAAATCGGACAAATTTAAAATTTGAAATAATGTGTTGCTAAAATGTTTGCATCGTAAAGATTTCATTGGAATTCTGTCGAATTAAAGAAACTTTTCGTGAGTTTTTTCAAATACATGCATTGCAATGCAAGGCAATACAGAAATTGAACCAGTTCTTTCATTTCGAAGCTTAAGGTCCAGAGCATTACGTCGAGCTACGATTCTCAGTTGCTGTTTGGCGCCCGCGTCGCTCTTAGCAAAAACCGGCATAGATAACACACGAAAGC
>JAQGCM010000207.1:0-31971 GCA_034699705.1 Hymenaphorura dentifera
TAGTTAGTAATAATAAAAAAGTTGAGAAAAAAATTCACACGAGTGCTTTAGTACGTTCAGGTAGTATTGGATTGGAAAGAACCACAGGTAGGTGAATGAAGGGGTGAGTGTGCCCATATTGTGCGGGTGTTGGCTCACAACAATGGGATACAAGCTAAGCCTTTTTGCCAGCTATTTTGCCAGCATGGTTTGCCCTGAACGCATTCATTTTTACGGTGAATCGATACAATTTTTGGTTTTTGAACGACGAATTGAATAAACGATTGTTGAACAATATTTGCTTTTGAATATTCCGAAGTTGTGGTGAGCAAATGTGTACTCATGCATTGAGTCCTAGATTCTTCACATTTCTTCCCTTGTTGCGTCAAACCATTCAGAGATTTTGAAAAAATATACATTTATTCGGCTCTTTTTCATAATTTGATTCAAGTTCCACACTATTTAAAAATTGTATGAAACACATTATTAAACTTAACAAATAATTAGATATCATTCTACTCGCAATAAATTTAAATAAATACTAACATTGTACGAATAAGAGGCAGATTTGAGATTCGGAACATTAGAGGCCAAACACCAACTAGGCCTAGGCCTTCCTACTAAACGACTTAATTCTTTAAATCCAAAATTCGAACAATAAAAAAGTACTGCTTAAAAACTACAGGCTACGCGTTGGAACATAAAAACGTTAGTTTCAGTCTTGACCGTTTTCTTCTTTCTTTGCATTTCATCACCTCTGCAGCAACTCAGCTCAACTCATCAGTTTTTCAAATTAGAATGAAAAATGAGAATTTCAAAATATTAGCATCCACAGGAGCACTCTGTCACGACTGGGTGCTGAATGTTGACCCATCTGCAATGTTTGCCTCGATCCCAATCTTGACAGTGCCACCGAAGGAGGGACTGGAAATATAATAAACATTTGAGTCTAGTTCTTGATTTGCAAATTGAATTTTGTACTAATTACGATTTCGACTAATGGAAATTACCTTGTACTCAACTTTGGAAGGCTTACAGCTCATTCCAGGTGGAATTGAGCAAGATTTGGCCTTTGCCCCAGAACTATGCTGACAGCTGCCTTCCTTCAGCCACCTTGGCCAAAATCTGATTCCTAAATCTCTCCATTTTGTATAAATTGGGCAGTAAGTGTAGGACCATAAGAACTGAATGATCTTTTTCCGAAGTTTTGATGAAATTCGCGTCCTTAGTTTAGTCCCGTCACCAACTTCAACAGTGTCGTAGTGCAAATTTTTCAGTGTCTCTGGAACCTGTAGAGAGAGACAACACTTTAACTTTCGATGTCGCAGTGAGTGAATAACTAGGTAATTTATTTGCGACATGAGCACAGGAAAGGCAATTTGGCAAAATTTAAACTTAATTTTTCTTTACTACACTCTTTTGTCTTCGGCGTAACACAAATTCAGCGAATTTTTAATAGATAAGAAATTCGTTAAGGAATACTCGTCTTTTGACACTGTTGAGTAAAAATGAACGTTTCTCTGTTTTATAAAATTAGTCGAAATTTGATTCATTCCTTAGGACATTTCTAAGTTTTGCGAATCAAATGTATAAGTTTGATACAAAATTAAGCTTTTTTGTTTATAGGTCGAACGTAATATTTGTATTCAATTTTTAGCAACTTGACCATGTTAAAGCTTTGATTAGACAATAATACTTATTGTCAGTATTATTGAATGCTCAGCAATCATTACCGAGCATTCAACATTTCTTTCCACTTATCCATTTGTCCCAGCCCCTATGCGGAATAGATAAAAGTGAGACCTACCTCTCCAACTGGTATAAGTCGACCCTTTGAATTTCTTTTGAATGGAAGTGAGTTCATAGCCGCGAGTCTGGACAATGATGAATTGTATTTGTGAACAATCGGTTTGTGAATGCTCATATAATCTGGATCAAAATCTCGTCCAAGTTTCATTTTTAAAGTTTTGACATTTAAGTCTTTGCCCTTCGGATCATACTTGCTTCCCTTTTGTTCCTAGAAAAATTAAAAGTTCATAAAATCCCATCAATTTCATTCTCATTTCATTTCCTCGTATTGAACAGCTGCTGCTCTGTCTGCAGTGTCAGTACCGTACAGGAACTCACATAATTAAGCATCATTTAATTGAATGTTAATTATTTCTCCAAATTTAATTCAAACTCATTAATTAAATTTGTTATTTACCTGAATGTGAAAAGAAGCTGCTAGCAAATCATGGGAAGGACTAGGTCTCAGCACTAATTCATTCTGATGAGAAGCACTCGTCTCAAGTTGTAGTAAAAGTAGGAGAGAGACGATGGTGGTCCAAACTAACAAGTGCACGTTGCTCTGCAGCATCTGCATCTGTAAAAAAAAATTGCCAAAAAGGAAGAAGAATAAGAAAAACTTCAAATCAGCAAAAATTCATTCATTCATTCATTAATTTATTTATTAAAACTAAAAAGCACAAATTTCATGTTTGTTGGACTATAATTTATTCAGTTGCTGCAACTTATTTTGCATTGCACGTCATGCCATTCCATGTTAGACGCTACACGCGTACGGTCCCTTGTCACTCTCAAAAGGCACACACACAAGAAGTGGCGAAGTGGGCCTGTCGCTTTGGAAAATAATAATTAGCGTGGGCGTTGGAATGAAAATTCTCATCTCATTCATTCTCAAGTTCAAGTGACTCATCTCAGGCAGGCTAGGCTTGGCTAGGCAGATTCGCAACATTGCAAAAAAAAAATTAAAGCCGAAGGTAAAAAAGAGTCAAAAGTTGATCAGGTACGAACGAGTTCGACTAAATTGTAAGCGATCTTGTAGAAAATCATCTTAGTTTCTTGCTCAAGTTTTCATTCATAAAAACATGAAATGAAATTTTCATCTCTCTCTCTCTCTCTAATCAGAATGAATGGAAGGTTGGGTTAACTTTTTCCCCAAATATATTTTGTGTTGAGGTTTGAGGTACAAATACAAAAGTGATCTGTTGGGTCATTTAAATAAATAGGCTTGGCTTTTTTTACTCATTCATTCATCTTCTCACTGCTGTTTCTTACATACGTACATAGTTTTAATTTTCATGGGCCAGGACAGGACAACTCGTTCGTTCGTTCAAGACAAGTTGAGTTGGGGTAGACAAATGGGCTACGGCTATGACTTGGACGGTTTTATTTTCTTACGACCAGCCAGCACAATAATGAAAATGACTGACTATGACAACTTTGAAGAATTGTTGTGAATTTGCGACCCAAGCAGCACTAGCAGCAGCAGCAGAAAAATCAGCAAGCATGGCTAACAACAGCGGAAGGATTGGTCTAATTTCTAATGCATTTAAAGGTTGGGCAATCTTCCTCTACCACACCAAAAAACCAAAACCAACCCTGTAGTTGTAGTCAGTCAGTAGTAGTAGTAGTTAGTTAGTTTAATTGACCTCGGTCGTCGATTTTTAGAGAACGCGTTCTTCTTCTTCTACTTCGTTAATGAAGAGAATAAAGACCAAACAAAATCTACGTGAGCAAACTCACGTCATTCTTATTTCTAGAATTTGGTGAACGCACTAGATTCACTTATGAGAACTTTTTTTTACTAGACTGGAATGAGTTTGGCAAAAAATTTGGTATGGAATTGCGGAATATTGGGATACTGCTGGAGATGGAGGGCAATGGGAACGAATCCATCGTGGTTGGTTTGGTAGCATAGTAGCGGCGGTTAGGCTGGCTTGGCTAACTTGACATGGCCGGGTGATGTTGCGTTTGCGTAAAACTTTATTAAAACTAAATAGTCCCTTGCTAATGAATTTTTAACTCTCATTAGCTCGGCAAAACAATTCCATTGTTAAGGGGAATCATGCTTTAGTTTTACCAGAAGGGGAATTGCTCCCAATTTAAGAAACTTTCCAAAAATGGCAATCTAGAAAATGTGTAATGTGTTTGAAAAGTCAGATTAGGAAATCTCAAAATTCATTTCATATAACTGTTCGGGACGGACATTCAGGCCGCTATTAAACACTATGAACTCGAATGAAATCGGAAAATTTTTCGGAAAATCGGAAAAGATCAGGTTCAATCCAGGCTTGCTATTCATAATTCTAACTTTACTTCAAAATTCTAAAAACTATAAGGACATTTCTGGTAAACTTCAGAAACAAAAAATGATTATTTCACTCCATATATTCAGTTGATTTTTCTAATCTTTTAACGTGCGTTTGCCAGGAGTCATGTAGTTTCTGAATTCAAAATGGAAATTTAAATCATTTAATAATACAGTTTATTGGTAACTTGTTCAACAAATTTTGTATAAGACAAGGTGCAGATCTAGCTGACTTTAGTTAACAACTTAATTCGTCAGTTTTTACTTTATGCGCAAACTCAAAAACTTTTTCATATTGAAAGTTTTGATTCGATTAAGAAATAGAAAGAAATTTGAACTCAGATCTCAGACTAATGATTTTAACTCGGTGGTAGCGGCGATTTCTTCATTTCTAAGTAAACGACGGACAAATTTGAATAGTAAAGTGTAAGCAAGAAACCGGAAAAATCTTGACAATATTTATGATCTTAGAAGGGTTGGTCGATTTGAGCATTAATTAGGAAAGTCAAAGCCATACCAATTGCATTTGCACTTCTTTTGACCTAATAATTTTTTTTGGAGTTTCAATTGATCTATTTCACTGTAACCGTCTTAATCATCAGAGAAAATAGACAAAGTTTCATTTACATTCCAGACTTGTGATACCATCACAATAGAATGCAAATGCTACGCAAAGCAGCCTTAATAGCAAACGGATACAATGAGAAGCATATTTCATTTTTTTTCCCAACACCGGTCGACCAAAATGAAATGACGTAAGACATTTAAATAAATTAAGTACAAGTCCCACTTCTGAAGCTATCTTAACTTAACTCAAACTCAAGTCATAATTCACAAATCGCAAGTGCTAAATACTGATGCCACTCTGGACTCAATTATTATTATGTTTCTTGATTTGTACCAACCAAGCCTAAGCCCTTGCATTTTTTCATTTGGCACACGGCACGTATGTTGCGGGTGGGCTTCTTACTATTTGATTAAATTAGTTACACTTATAACCATTTAGCTAAGTCCGATATTTCTAATAAAACAAAAATTTGATGTACCTTGCAAAAAGGTAGTCCAGCAGAAGTGAACTTGATGTGCTATGTTACACCCTTGTTCGAATATTTCTCTGCCCTCTTTAAAATTTTCAGAAAAGATCAGAATTTCCAAACAATCTGTGCTTGCAAAGTGCCAGTTATAGTAGTAGTAATAGTAAAAACTTTTGATTGTTGCACTCTCAAAACAAAGTTTTTAATTTGAGTTTTTGTGATTAGTTTAGTGAGGAGGAGGTGGGAACATTTCTGTGAGGAAGCTGAGAAGAAACTAAATGGTTCTGTTTCTTTGCATCATCAAATCCATTCCTTACCTTATTCTTATTGCTATTTTATTAAACTTTGCATCCCTGGCCAGTGCCAGTGCGGCCAGGGATGTCAGTCAGTCAGTCCATTGTAATCGTCGTGGTTCCTCTTCTTATGTCATGAAGGCGAGAAGATGATCAGAAGACCAAATAGCACGCCTAAGCAATAAGCAAACCCTAATCTCTCATCTTAGCTCTTCAGCACGTTCGCAGGACAATGCAATTAAACAACCAACATTTCCATCCTTTTGCGGGTACTGACTGACAGCTGCTACAAAATTGCTACAATCATCGGTACGGAAGAACTGACTTCAACAATTACCAAATAATATTTTTTAGCAGACTCGGTTTTGGATCAACAAGACGAAGTCAAAGACTTTAAAAGTGCGATTCAAATTTTCAGTCGCTAATTTTGGTTTTTTATAAATTACCGTCAAAGACGAAGGAATTATAAATAAATTCCAGACATTTTGCAGAATAACTTGACTTTGTTCTCACCCAAGTGCCAAATTTAAGTGCGGCCATTTGCATTTCTCAGACTAAGACTCTAATACGGTAATACTGGTCCTACAAAATTCAGAGCTATAGTTTTGAAATGAATTCAAACCAGATCGTTTTTACAAAGCAACGTGTTTGTAGTTGTAAAAATTTCGTGAGATTTACCTGCAAAAAATCTGCCATTGCTTCGGAGCAGTATACAATATAGCAAATGCAGTCAATATATTTAGTCGACAATCACAATTCGATAGCGATTTTGGAATTATGTTTTAAAGTTCTTGTAAGAAATGCGACTTCGAATTCAAATTGTTCAGTTTTATATAAAAGAAAACAATTCTTCAATTCTTTCCTTTCTCACATAGTCATATCTTAAAATGCGTCGCCCACTCTTCGTTTGTCTCCCTCAAACACTTTGAAGAGCAGCTAATTGTTCCTAATTGATTAACATGGCGAAGCAAATGCATAAAGATGTATTGGCGATTGACTCGAGAAAAGTTTTGTTTGAATTGTTTTAATGAGAGAATTAAGAAGTAAATGGACAAATTCCGACGTTTGCCTGTGGTCTTTTAATTTGAATGTGCGTATGTCTGATGAGTATTTGAGACCACGTCAAAGTCGCCACACGACACGACTCGACTCAGACTTGACGCCGCGGAGCTTTGTGCGTTGCCGTGCTGTGTGCGATGAAAAAAGATTTAATTCTTTCATTCAGTTCTATTGGATTCACTAACAATTAGTTCCTACAACAGTCAATTGTTCTTCCTCCCTTTGTTGTCGGCTTGGCTGGGCTGCGAGGAGTCATCATTACACAAATTAAATGAAATGAATACGAATACAGTAGTGGTAGTCTGGCAGAGCATAATAGGTAGGAGGACTGCAATAACAAATGAATTAAAGGAACCAAAACATTGTCCAGCCACAGCACAGCCAGCGCCAGCCAAGGCACGGAAAGCATGGCAAATGCACTATTGTTAGCAGAGAGACAATAAAGCGAAATTATTAATTAGAGAAAGAAAACAATACGAGATAAAGAATTAGTCGGTTGAGTCAAAATTGCCATTTAGAGATTCGGGATACGTGAAACCTTTTGCTCCATTGTTGCTGCCAAATCGGATTCCGAACCTTATTTGAACTTCTCAGTTATACCTCTCAGCATCTAAACAAAACTAATGGTAATGACCGGTGCCATTTTGCTGCTGTTTTCCCCTTTCTGTGACGGTTTGCTGATTGGCGATATTGTAATGTGTGTGATTTTGTATTTTAGCAATAAGTAATTGGTGCAATAAGAAGTGTCAAGACTTATGAAAACTGTAAATTGTATACGTATTATAAAATTTAAATTAAAATAGCACAGCGACGTATTCTTTAGAAAAAACTATATTTCTAGAATTTCGAAATCATTTTCCACTATTGGCTCATTATCCAAATTTTCGGGATTTGTGGCTGAGTTGAGTTACTGAATTCAAATTCTAGTAAACCGAGGAATGCGTACAATGACTTTCCAATTGAATAAGTTTTGGTTGCGGTTGCGAACGACTTCATTTTCATGAATTTAAAATTTTGCGAATGCAAAATTGGTTTAAATCAACATCAAATTGTCAATCAGAACCGTATAAGGTTGGATGCGAAAATTAAATTCGTATCCATCCTCATAAAATGAATCAATTGCTCATAAATTTGTTCACACACGGACACATATTTTGCAATTTGCAAAATAAGTTTTGCACACAGCACCAGCACCACCGAACTGACTCGTAAGATCTTCATCTGTACAACATGCATAGTCAAGAAGGCTGTCCCACAGATCTGTCCCAGACCCAGACAAGACTGTCCCATGCACCAGAAACGCTTTCCGAATTTCGACTTTATAAACAGAAACAGGGATTCCTCCCAAATAAAATATTAAATTAAATTTTAAATCGAAGAATAAATATATTGGGGAATCCTGAACCAAAGAATGTTCGACTCTTGTTCTAGCGCAAATTTTTAAACATTCTCCGGCAAAGGAATTAATTTTTTTTGACAAGTATAAGTGGGAAGTGAGTCTAAAAAGGCTCAACTGTCAACTGGTCAATTTTTGCCAATTTATTTTGTGTCAATAAAACATAAGTTTTTGCAAATAAATTTATTTAACACTCTGCGCTTTAGCACTCACGCTGACACGGACCCCGGAACTGGCTCGACAACAATAAATTAGAATATTGATGTGTTGTCTCAGATGACTTGATTGTATAAGCTCATCAGGAGAAGCCAGAAAGTATTTGAATAAAACTTTAAACGAGGTAAGGACAAATATCAAAGATTTCTAAAATTTGCCGAGAATGCATTTTTCATATTTGTTTAAAATATTTAAATTGAACGAATGCCGAATAATTTCTATCAGAAACCTTTGACCTTGGTCATTGGTGCTTTATAAAAAAACTTTTTTTAAAACTTATTTCAGCCATCATGGACGTTGAAGAGAATGAAGAGACAAGTTTTCCACTTGGGTTGGGATCAGCCATGGATTTCTTTCTGGAGAAAGATGAAGTTATGACCATCTTGAATTCTCTTCCAGACATCTACCAAAATACGGCGAACGTGGAGAATACTTACGAGACGTATCGGAAAATTATTGATCGATACCAAGAACAACCACATTTACTTGATCGGCACATAGAAGAAATGATTGCTGTGTGTTTGAACACTGCTCGCAACTCAACAGCCCCTTCTGTCATTCCTCTCAAACATTTGAGCCTCAAGTTTCTTAGACAAATCTTTAAAGTTCGTGGACCCAAGGAAGTTGTCAAAAGAATGCCTCATGAAATTTCAGACTTAGCTCCTGTGCTAATCTATCTTGAAAGTGAGAATTTGGATGATCCGTTGACCTGGGAGAGTGGGTTTGTATTTGTAATGTGGTTGTCCATTCTGGTAATCAATCCTTTTCATCTCAAACTTTTGGATGGAGCTAGCGATGCAGATAAAGTAAACGTATCCGTAGCCCAGAGGTAATTTTTGTTGAAATTTAACCTTGGCTGGCGGCTGGCAATTAGGATGTACGATTGCAACCAAAGTCAGCTTGTACTAATAATTTATTTTGCCATTTAGACTGATGAACGTCTGCAAGAAGTGCATTGTACTCAACAATAACGTCGGGCAAGCAGCTCCGCTCCTTATTGCAAAATTTCTAACCCGACCCGATATGCTTGAACTCTACATGGAGTCATTCATCACTTGGGCATGCGAGGTCAGCAATTTTTGAATATTCAGTAGATGTGGTTTCTAATTATTTCTTAATATTGTTTACCATTTCTCTCAGAACTTAACGCCAAACGCGACATTTGGAGCTAGGATAGGGTGTTTTTCTGCCCTCGCCTCCATATTCAAACATGCAAAAAGGTTAGAGGTTATCAATTATGGACAAAAGGTTTTGAACGCAGTTCTAGCTTCAAAATTCACGGAAGGTGATACTCTCATTCGGAAGGCTGGTACGAAATTAATTCAGCGGATCGGAATGATGTTTATGAAGACTCAGGTTGGTTACGATATATAAATTCGTAAATTTCAGTCATAAACTTTGAAAATATACGAATTTTGTTCAATTTTTATAATTAGATTGCTCCCTGGCGCTACGAGCGAGGTTCCCGAAGCTTGGTTGCCAATTTACAAGCCAGCAAGGACACCAAAACCACAACTTTAACCACCAGCAAAGATGGTATCGTCGATATGGCACAGTTTGAAGAACTGACACAATTCTCTGGGGACATTGAGTCGATTCTTGACAAACTGTTAGAAGGACTTAAGGTAGATATTCACGAACAACTTTGATTAGAATTTGATGTGTACCATTTTCATATTGGTTTAATTCATTATTAGGACAAAGACACGGTGGTTCGATGGTCAGCCGCGAAAGGTATTGGGCGCGTAACTAATCGACTACCGAAGGAATATGGTGATGAAGTCGTTGAGTCACTGCTCAGCATATTTTCGGATCGAGAGTCTAGTGGTGCTTGGCACGGTGGCTGCTTGGCTCTTGCAGAGTTGGGACGCAGAGGGTTGCTCTTGCCGGAAAGACTTCCTTCCGTTATTCCTGTCATAAAGAAAGCTTTAATATACGATGAGGTAAAAGAAAAATTCGACGACAGCAATTTTTGAATTGCTTATAATGAAACCTAACTCACACCTTGCATATTTTTTGTTTGAATTTAGATTCGTGGCAATTTTTCTGTCGGCAGTCATGTACGAGATGCTGCCTGCTATGTTTTATGGGCCTTTGCTCGCGCATTCGAGCCGGTAATTGTAGCCCCGTTTGCACAAGATATTGCGACGTCATTAGTTATTACGATTCTATTTGATCGTGAGGTAATTTGAGAGTTTGAAATCTAATAGCGAATGCTGGAGATAACAAATGACAAATCTTTTATTTTCATAGGTGAATTGTCGTCGAGCTGGATCGGCTGCGTTTCAAGAAATTGTAGGGCGCCAAGGGAATTTGCCCCATGGAATTGATATTGTGACAATAGCTGACTATTTTTCAATTGGAATTCGAAGCGCGGCTTACACTAAAATTAGGTGCTACTCCCAAAATACAAATATATCAAATCGATTGTTCTTATCTAACGTGGCTTCGATCATTTCAGTGTGGAAATTGCCCAGTTTCCTGAATACATACATCCCATGGTAGATCACTTGGTGACGCTGAAGTTTAATCATTTTGATCCATCTGTCCGAGAAATGACAGCTCAGGCTTTGGCCAACTTGACTGCATCTGATCCAGAATACTTGCACAAAGTGGCAATGAATGTGTTGCTCCCGGTTGCAACAGTAAATGATTTGTCTACATCACATGGCGCAATTCTTTCTCTTTCAATGGTTTTGGTCGAACTAAGCAAGCTTGGAAAACTGGAAATGACGGGAAACAACAGAGTTGATATACGAAATATTGTTCTTTCCATCCTTCATCGTCAGTTTCGAGCAAGTCACCGAGGCCAGGAGTTACTTCGGCAGGCCCTATCATTTTACATCCAGTGCTGTTCATTAGCAAGGTAGCAATGGCTGGAATGGTTACTTAATAGAAGTCTACTTTGGTATAACCGAACTATTTGCTATTCTGTAGGTTTCCAGTTCATGAAGATACTCAGATTTTGGAAACTTGGCACGGTCTTCTCGAAGAGAATATTTCATTTCAAGAATCGAAAGTACGAATTAAAGCGGTTGAAGCCATTCCATGTTTTTTTGATGAGTATTACTACAAATCCGATGTCAATCGTGAAAAAATCGGCCGGAATATTAGTACTTTCTGTGAAAACTTGAAATCTTCTATCATGACTACTCGAATTGGTTATGCTATGGCTCTCGGTGAGGTTCCTTGTCCTTCTCAATAGAACTAAGCATTTTTTCTGTAAACTTTAATCTGTTTACCTCACATCAAACGAAATATGTACATATAATATTTTTCAGGAAAGATGAAACTGCATTTACTGAAAGGTGCCTTCCCTACTGTGATACAAACTCTGGTTAGATGTACTAAGATTGCAGGCGACACGGACTCTTTATGGGCAGAGTCCAGACGTGAAGCCATTTTGGCTTTGTCCAGCATTTTGTCTCAAGGAATTGTACCAGTGGCGGCTGTAAGTTAGAGTTTTGATCAGGTGTTTTTCAACCATTAATGAATTATATTAATTCACTCGAATTTTTAGGACGAAGATTGGTCTACCGGGATTCCAATTGACAGTTTAGACTACGAAAATTTATTCGCAACGTTCATGGAAGGAATGAATGATTACACCACGGATAAGAGGGGTGACATTGGCTCATGGGTTCGTGAAGCTTCCATGACTGCACTCAAGGTTTGTACAGTTGAAGGAAAACCATTACATTATGTATTTTTGAATTCCTAACTTGATTGCATTTGCAATTTGCAGGTTCTAACAATGCGCCTCCGAGAATGTGAATCAAAAGGGAATATGAAAATTCTACAAGAAGAGACTCTCACAAACACATTTAAAGTCGTGGCGCAGCAATCGGTTGAGAAAATTGACAACGTTAGGGTTCATGCTGGACAAGTTTTCTCCGCTCTACTGCATTTCAAGTAAAATTGATTAATTTTTATTGATCAGTAAACTTTCCCTTGAATTCAAAGTTATTTTAATGTATTTATTGTAGCTCTCCACCTCTTGAAAATCTCCCGAAGCGCAAAGAAATTGTGGACGTTTTTCCATTGGATTTTTGCAAGACTGCGAATTGGCGTTCCTCTGCTGAAACATTTCCTCGGTTCACACAGTTGCTTCCTCTTGAGGATTACACACTTCCTATTCTGACAGGATTTGTTGTTAGTGGTGGAAGTTTGAGTGACACAGTTCTGAGAGATGCAAATGGTGCGATAACTGCTTACTTACAAACTGCTTGTGAGACGGATGATTCGGAACTTGGACGTATTGGAAAAGTTCTCATAAAGATATTCCAAGTAAGTTGGAAGAATTCTATTTGTCGATCGGGTTCCCTTGTTTGAAGATTTCGATTTTCTACGAACCGTTTTTCAAAATTTTATTTATTTTCTGATTTTCAGGACAACACTCGAATGGAAAGGGTAACAATTCCAATGATGAAATTCCTCACTCAACTCTTGCAGTCTGGACTACTTGCACCGATTCTCGTTGAGGGAAATGACCAATTCGGCCAAGATCTAATTGAATGTGTGAAGAACGAGTTGTTGCGCTCTAACCGCATAGAAAAGATTGTTGCAGGAGTCGAACTCTTATGCGAAGTTATGCAAGGAAGTACAAACCTTGTTCGATCGTACGTTATAACCTTTCAACTACATTCAATAACTTCTTTGTGTCATTGTCAGCCGCACTCAATTACTTCTATTTTTAGGGTTTTAAAACGCCTTATGGTCTTCCTGTGCCACTCTTACCCGAGAGTACGAAATTTAACGGCAAATAAAATTTACGAATCTTTGCTAACATATGGAGACTCCCTTGATTGTCCGAACCTTAACGTTGGGATTGCAATTCTCTCTGAAACAAGTTGGGATTTGGACCTCAAGGACGTTAAAGCTAAGCGGAGCCAATTCTGTCAAGTGATGAATATCCCCGAACCCGTACTCATTAAACCGTCGACTGAACTGTTAAAATAACCAATTAAAAATGCATAGCTTTAAACATTTGTATGCACGCAAACTTTCTTGTAGAAACAATAGATGTGCGAATTACTTTTTACCATTTACGCTTGTAACACTGTTATAATTGTGCCTTAGATTTTATGTGTCTTTATTCAACTGTCACCGAACTAACTACGATTAACACATGCATCGTTAATAAACCAAAAAATAGCACAAAATGATTTCTTGCTCTCTTTCGCATTGCTGTTCAAAGCGTAAATTTCTCAGATTACCGCACTGTACTTTAGTAGGACCCGCACCTTGTACCTGTACGCAATATTAATTTATGCAATTTTTTCTCGTATATTTTTATTAAAACGTTTGAATTAGCAAGTCTTATTCGAATCTAGAATGTATGAACAAAAGTGGAATTTCCTTTGATCCAATTTTTCAATATGCTTGCTCTCTCTCTGAGAATTCCAATGCAGCAAATTTTTATACAAGAAAGCAATTTTCTCGCAAACGCGTGCATTAAATTGATTTATTAAGGTGCATTTCCAGCCATGATTCTACAAATAATACTCAACCCAGTAATTTTGCGAATTCCTTGTAGAACACGTTTCTTGAATGGAGCTAAATGCTTTGTTTTTTGGTCTCGCGTGTGATTTGGTTTCGACTTTCGATTCGACTCATTTCTTCCGTGCCAAGCACAGGAGCAACCTTTGATTTCATGGATTTTCACTCGCTTCTGATTTCTGAATGTTAGTTATGAAGGAGCACACAGTATGATTTGAGTGCACATTTTGTTCGACATTTCGGTATTGATTTTGATTGTAGTGCACCAACATCCAGGTGTTTCGAGGTTCAATAATATTTACAGGAGCTGCTCTTGCACAACTAATTGCATTACCTTTTGGGTTCATTACGTAAAACTTAATCGTCAAATTATGAACCTTAACCCTACACATCTCGTCATAATTCCTCAACCTAATTTTCCCTTTTGCTATTATTGCCATGCACAGTTTGTGTTTCTAGTGCTGCATACACATCGTTTATTGTTGCAATTTGCCTGTTTTGGTTTCTCTTGCATTGTTGCTTATTTTACGTTTTTATTTGTCAGAATTGGGTTCATTTTTACCCTAAGCCTACGATTACTGACTACATTTTTGTAATCGATTACGATTACTGACTACATTTTTGTAATCGATTACAATATCTGACTACATTTTTGTAATCGGCTACAGCAAGTGATGCGATTCATGTCTTTGCCACGAAATGTAATTTTTACAAAAACATTGCAAATTTCTGCAGTTTATTTTGCAAAACAAGAAACAGAACTAACGGTACTTTTGTTGCTGATTTCTGGAGGTGAGCAGTGAGCACTAGTGAGCAAAAGTCTAAGTTTTCAGGGCTCATCAACAAGATTCAAAAAGCCGTTTCATATAACAACTCCTTCGTCCAGCCAATTATTGCTTTAAAATTCAATACATCTTTGATGCTGAGCTTACTTCACACCGCTGCGCTATAACGTCAAAGGATTCCAACAACCGCATAGTGCGCTATCTTTTTCCTCAAAATTGTTTTATCACGACAGCTTAAGAAAGTAAAGTGACGTGAACGTGACGTGGATTTATAAAGTCAAGCTGTGATTTTGCCAAAGTCTTGCTCATTTCCTACTTTAATGAAGTGTAAAAATATTTGCAAATTATATTTTCCAGGTACTCTGTCTTCAAATGAAAAGATGCACGGATCTATGAATGTGTCGAATCGAGAAGTTATAAGCGAAAGGATTATTTTATAGGCATTTAACTATCTTGCTTTATTAATTTTTTCATCAGGAATAGAATATTAGGAAGGATCCATGCGTCACAAAATAATTGCTAAAACGAATCAAATCAAATCGAATTCATCAGCATGGCTAGACTGAGGTTAGCTCGTCTCAGGTACTGCTGCTAAGCTAAATCCTCATTTCACACCCGACCAATTCTTCTTCATCCTTTTCAATCTCTGCACTCCTGGCATTCACTTGTCTGTTAGTTGTGCTTGTGATGTTCCATTAGATAATCATAGTTAAACAGGTGAATCAGTTTTACTTAAATCCATAAATTGTACTCCAAATTATTATTATTCTGATATCAATTTTCAAATTCGTTTTAAAAGTGAATTTACGACCTTTAAATAAAACCGAATTGAAAGGAACGCAAAAACTAAACCAGGTAACCACAAGCACAAATTTTGCAAATTTTTGTAATTTTTGCTACGAAAACGATAAATTAATGTTGATAAACTTTGTTCCATATAAATTCGCCTGATTAATTCCTTCCTACAGTTCCGGTGAATTTGAATTGCAGAATAAATTGTAAATTCGCTTTCATTAACATTTGTCGCAGCGTAGACTCTGCACATTAAGTCGCACTCATTAAAGTCAGGAAGGAAGTGCATTCTGGCTGCATTGATGAATTTTAATGTCTGTGAGTAGTTCGAACATGTCACTGCGTTCAGTTCAAAGATTTAATTAGTTCGGTCAATTTTTGTTTGCAAACATGGCACGTTATAATCATTACAGTATAAATAGTTCAGATAGAAATAGTCTTACTGTAGGGTTAGCTAACGGCTGGATCTTTGAAGCGGACTTTTTTGACAATTTGATTCTAACAAGCAGTACTTAGCGTCAGGCAGAAACATAGTAAAAATACATTATTGAACATCACAAGTTATAGATCGCATCAAATTGAAATTCTGCAAAATTTGGTGTCGAGAGGTTCTGACAACTTGTTCCATAAACCTCATTTTCTTAGCCAAAATTAAAAATATTTGTTCCAATTTTTTACAAATCTCAAGCCGGCGGTCTTATGGATTTAATGAATCGCCTTTTCTTTTACCTGGCTTCAGTGTGATTTTTTTTCAATGGATAATGGAATGGATGTAATTTTTGCATTGCTTTCGCACGCGAATTTTTAGATTAAATGTCTAGGCATAATTTATTTGCGGCAGAAATTCCATTGTTTTTGATAATTGACAAGGTCATTATTCTGTTTGCCGTGCATTTCAAACGTGCTTTTAATGAAATTATTCTGCGTCTAAAAGAAAAGAGATTTACTGTCCGCTACTTACAGTGTTTTGTGAAAATCGAATGCATGATTTTTGCACTTTTCCAATTTTGGCCGATTGCAAAAGACACAAAGATAAAGTAATTCTGTACAATTTTTTAAATTCCATTTGAGTATTAAATTTATTGTATTGTTATACTTAATCGAGTTTGGTTTACACATTGCTATAGGCAGCTTGTTTGTCGTGTTAATAGAGTTGATTGCAAATTCTAGTTTTTTTAGTTTTTTGGGATATTGATATAAAGCACTCTGTCTGCAATCAGCACGTTTCAGCAGTAGTTTTGAGCTGGATATTTTTAGTATCATAAACAATGGGGATTGGGGGCGCCCTCGATTAAAATGTTGCTCAATTTCGGTCATGGCATTTCGACTTTGATAATTTCATTTTGAGTAAATGTCACCAATTTACGATCAAGGAATTTGCGCTTTGATAATTACATTATTTTGCTTTTTATGAATTTCTTCATTAATTGAATTATCACAAGTTATCTATTTTACCTAAACATTTCTGTAATACAATATATTTGAGTATGAGTTCAATTTTGGATGAGTTAAAACCAAAATTACAAAAGAGACACAGAGTGTTGCAACTTGTAGCATTCGTATTTCAGAATTCAGATTGTTCTGTTTCTAATTTTTGTTAACAGCGATGCAGAACATAAAAATATAACAACCTAAAATTGTGAAGGAGCTTCAAATATTTAAAATATATCTGGAAAAAAACCCGAAATCGAGCAAGTTGACAAGTCAATGCAAACGAAAGGGATTTGGGAATTTGGAACTACAATTTTAATTTCTTCACAATGCTCAACAATCAGAAAACCTATAATTTGGACCGTGACTCGGTGAGTAAATAGATAAAATCATTTCACAGGAATTGTGTGAAGCCTAAGGGTATATAATTAGTTTATTTTGCACACTGACTTTGACTTACTCAAACAAATCAAGTTCACCATTTGATATTTTAGCTGACTACGTTTTGCAAATTCATCATTCGTAATATTTCAACAATTTCAATAGAGTTAAAAAAAGTAAACAAAATATCTGCTTCCTGATCTGATCTCTGTATCTTTCATTCGTCAGAAAATTATTGCGTCTCTACACTTTATTTTAATAAAGTGATGCGCGGATAATAGATTCTTGAAATGAAACGAGCAATTTACCCACCTTGAAAACTCGGCAAAACCTTGTTGTCAGCATGCTCATGTTTTATGCATTTTTGGGGGAAAGAATGCGCGACCGAATTTACACGGGGCTAATTAGCTGTTTTGAAACTGTATTGAGCAAAGTCCAATATAACGCTGAACATTTCGCACACTACACAGTAGCACATCAAATAAATGCCATAAATTTCCGCCTACAAAGGAATCACAATCACATAAATCAAGCACGTATAATTTGATGACATTCCAACCCAATTGTGCAGGAATTGGGTCAAGTCAACAAAGCATTCGAAAATGATGTGATTCTGAAGGATGACTGGAAGCTTGGCTTTGAAAATATCCTGGGAGAGGTCAAGGAAAAAAATGGAACGCTTCCAATTGACCCAAAAGTACGATTATATGAAAATGTAAAAAAAAATCACCTTCAAAATTATATTCTCACTTTCTAAATTTTGTTATGAAGGTGCCTCCGTCACCGGATGGGTCTGGACGTGACACTTGGGACAATCCGATTGAATTTTTAATGTCATGTATTTCCATGTCTGTGGGGCTTGGAAATATATGGAGGTTTCCATTCACCGCTTATGAGAATGGCGGAGGAGCTTTCTTAATTCCATATTTAATTGTACTGTTTTTTATTGGTAAACCGCTGTACTTTCTGGAAATGGCGCTAGGCCAATTTTCATCCTACGGGCAAGTCAAAGTTTGGAAATTAGCACCACTATTTAAAGGTTAGATCCATATTCTTCAACAACAATTTGTAAAATGAAAATTGCAATTGAGGAGTTTTTATCTTAATTCTGAAAATGATTTTCAGGTGTTGGCTACGGATCGATGATAGGGACGGTTCGTATTTAATTTAATCGTAATTTTAAATTAAAAAATTAAAAATTAATTTATTCTAGGCCTGTGTGGTCAGCTACTACTGCTCTTTAATGGCTTTGACAATATTCTACTTTGCTGTCTCGTTTCAAAGCGTTTTGCCTTGGGCAGAATGTAATTTAGCATGGACCCCAGATGAACTTTGTATTGACGGCGAATTTCAATCCAACAAAACAACCAAGAGTTTATCTGAGCTTTATTTTAAGTAAATCTGTCACGAGTTTTAGCACCATTCAACGGACATTACAGTTCCATACTTTAACTTTCTTTCCTTTTGAAATTTTCTAGTCTTGAAGTGTTTCCAGAACTTCCAAATATTGACAATGGGATTGGAATCCCAGAATGGCGGCTTAGCCTGTGCCTGCTCGGAGCATGGATAATAATATTCTTATCATTGGTCAAAGGCGTCAAGAGTTCTGGAAAAGTTGCATATTTTACTGCAATTTTTCCATACGTGGTACTTTTCATCCTTTTAATTCGTGGAGTTACTCTCGAAGGGTCTTGGGAAGGAATCAAATTCTTCATCAATCCACAATGGGAGAAATTGATGGATCCCAAAGTGTGGTACGGTTAGTGAATCGAAGGGTGTTCGCAAAATGGCGATATCGATATTATACGATATTACGTAGTTTCGATATAATTGGTGTCAATCAGATACTAAGGTTGATATTTCGATATTATCAAATATGAAATTTCCGACATCGTTGCGATACCGAAATACTAATATGGAAATATCGATATATCTTGATAGTTTATCGAGACTCTCGACGAGACTGTCAAATCCTTAATTAATTCTAAATCTCTCTATAGCGGCCGTGGGGCAATGTTTCTTCAGTTTATCAACTGGCTTTGGTCCAATCATCATGTTTGCATCCTATAATCCTTTCAAGCGAAACGTTTACAAGTAATATCGAAAGGTCTACGGCTCACTTGTATGGGAGAATAATGCCTGGTCGATTTGGCTCAAAATTTGCACAATTTGGCCTCCTGAGCAACATTTAAATGGAGGCCAAGTCCGTAAAGCCTTAGGGGTGACCTCCAGAGGTCACCAAAGGTGATCAAAATTAACACAGGCATGTCAACCGATTCGCTTGAAAGTTGGCATATCGCTAGATCTCGACCTCCTAACTAATGTTTAAATGGACCATAATAGTCGACATGCCCACCGTAGGTCACCAAAGGTCAACATAAGGAAGTGCTTTAGAACTGTGATGAACTCATAGCAACTCTTGCAGGGTGGCAAAATTCATTGATCGTCCCGGTTTATCGGGTGGCGACAAAAGTCGATTTAGCATGGGAAGAAAAAATTTGGTCCAAAGGGACGGTTTCTGAGACCCTTTGCTACCAATTCACATTACGATTACAGTTGTGGGCACTGGGCATTTCCTAAAGCGAATTTCGAATTTAGTGAAAACATTTATTTCGAGATTTATTTCGCTCATTGATTTGTGTTACGTAAGTTTAAAATGGATTCGGAACTCATTTTCACAGCCAGCCACATTAAATTCATAAATTAGACCAAGATTTATCACTTTGCAAATGAGTCAAATCGGACCGGACAGCATTCTCCCACACATGTTCGCCGTAGTCCAATATACATATACTCTAAAATTCGCCAAATTATTTATGGAATTTAGATGCGATCATTCGTTTGACTTTTTATTTCAGAGATGCATTCATTATCAGTCTGATGGACACATTTACAAGTTTGCTTGCAGGATTTACAATTTTTTCAATTCTGGGATATTTGGCTGTATCAACTGGCCAAGATGTCAGAGACGTAGTCAATAGTGGTCCTGGTAATTATATGAATCATGAATATAACTGCTGCGTGATGTGAAGTTAATCAGTGAATTTTACTTAGCTAATACGATTCCTATAATTACCAGGTTTAGCTTTTGTTTCATATCCGCAAGCCATAGCAAAATTTGACTTTATTCCGCAGGTAATGAAAATTATGTTTTGAGACTTTTTACTAGATTTTGACATTTTATTATAAAATGAAGTGATTTCTTGTGCAGTTATTTGCAGTATTGTTTTTCCTAATGTTGTTTACACTTGGAGTTGGGAGTGCAACCTCTTTGACGAGTGGAATCATTACGATTATTTGTGATCAGTGGCCCGACATTAAACGATGGATAGTAACGGCAGTTGTTTGCGGGATTGGATTTTTAATTGGATTAATCTATGTTACTCCCGGAGGTCAGTTTATGCTGACACTGGTGGACTATTTTGGAGCCAACTTTGTGATATACGTAATGGCTACTCTGGAAGGTAACAATTTAATTAACAAATTATGAATTTCCGTCACCGAAACAATTTAACAATTGAACAGTGATTGGAGTTTGCTGGGTTTACGGACTAAATAATTTCTGCCGTGATATTGAATTCATGCTGGGAATTAAAGTGGGATGGTATTGGAAATTTTGTTGGGGTTTCTTTACTCCCGTCGCCTTATCTGGAATTCTAATTTACACATTAATCAGTCAAGAAAGACTTCAGCACAATAAAATCGATTTTCCGAACTCTGCAATAGGTAATTTTGTCAAAATCATAATGTTGAAATTAGAATTTTGTTCTAACTGTGGAATTTTGTACAAATTTCAGCATCTGGTTGGGCATTAGCAGCGTTTGCTCTACTCGTCCTGCCAGTTTGTGCAATTCATGCGATTTGGACAAGAAAATCGTCAGGGTTCTTTGCAGTAAGAAAAACAATTTTTAGTGGTTTTCAGCTTGAATTTTGCAATAAGCTAACGAAAAAATTAAAATGTTATTGTTACAAATTATAGAAACTTAAAGAATCAATTCAGCCAACTGAGCAGTGGGGACCACAACCTCCACTTTTGAAAGCTGAGTGGATTTTGTTCAAACAGAAATTTCATTGACATTTACAACTATTGGCATGTTTGCTTGGCTATTTATACAATCTAATGAATAAACATTGACTTTAAAACAAGTAGATTACTAATTACAAAATTCAAACTTTGGAAATAATTGAAATGATCAAAACAACTCGGTCATAATTCATGTCAATATTTTCAAACTACAACTAGGAAATGCGTTTCGAAAACAATTATTACTTTTTGCACAATCAAACGTCGCGTCGGTCTTGGGCTACTAATTTTATTACTTACAATTCACAATGTTGTTTATTAAGCGTAAGGCCTTCGACCGAGAGATTGCAATTGTAATTAAACTTTTAATGCACATGACAGTCACCAAACACTCTTCAGTCGGTATATTTTTATTTTAGCTACCAGCTCACTTGGTTTGCACACCTTCTTACTTGAGAAACGGCTAGAGAATTCTAGACAAATTCGTCATTTAATTAAATTTGTGAGAATTTACAAATAATTATTTTCAGCTCTCTTTGGTGTTTTGCAGCACAAACTATCATCAATCGTGCGAATGACCTCACTGGAGGCAAAGGTAAATAATTTTGGAGAGCTTAATCAATTTCGTAGGATTTGTAATAGCCAATTAACTGAAAATGTCATGATGTAAAACCGCAAATTTACAGCTACAGAACTGTAGTACAAAACTTCCAGTTAATTGACAGGTATAAAAGTAGAGGCTGGATAGGGCCTGGGCTTATCAGCATCCAAACCCTCAAAACAATGACGCAACCTTAACTTAGAATGATTTCAATTATTATGAACATTTTTGAACGATGAAAAACAGGGCTTTTAACGAGGTGTGGTCATTCGATGGAATTACGTGCAAATACTTGGCTAGAAAAATAAGATAAGATGTGTAATTTGGATGAAACACGCAAAGCCAATGCTGTGACTGTGACTTTGATTCTCGGAAAGGCTCAGAAATGCAAATACTGCATAAGAACAATAAATTGAATGCCAGCAAAAATGAATTAGTCGAAATTGAGATTTGTGCTGATTAGACTTGTTTAGATTTGTCAACAAATTATGCAGTTGGGAGTTTCTAGCAAAATAGTTTGAGTTTGAAATTCGTAACAATGTGGTGACTGTACTCATTTGCACGCAAATTAAATTCTAGCGAAATTTAATCTTTAGTAGCTTGATTCCGATTACGCTTGCAAACAAACATTCCCACCTAACAGTAAAATGATATGGCTTAGATTGATAGCACCTCAAAGATTTGTCAGAGCAGAGCAAAACGACAAAATTTGAATTCTTATGCAGAAGCTCATGAAAGTAATTGCAATGAGTATGGCACTACAATGAACTTGTATTGCACTAGCTAACCTTGCCTTAACCACAATTCATCTCACACGTCTATAATTTAAATCGCTGAATTATGTCATTTTTTGAAGTGCCGAGTTATTGCTACAATCAGGAGTGCAATAATGCAATAGGAATTATTGGCGTTCTCGTAAACAACAAAGGTGAAGGAATTATCTAAACTCAGCAGCACGCGGCACGGCACACACCTTTTTGATTTATTTCAGACTAAATCATTGCTGATAAAATGTATACGTGGGGAATGTCAAATCGGCCTAGTTTCTATAAAGCTCTTGATGTATTTGAACAATTTTTTAGTTGGTCGGTGAGGATTGTATCGCGCTTTGCTCTACTAAAAGTGGGAATGGAATGCAATCAAATATATTCCTAACAAGCATTTAAAAGAATTCGAGAATCTCTTGCTCCAAACTTTTTAGAAAATAGTAAAAACAAACGAAGTATGGCAAAAGAATTCGGGGAGTCTGTTGTAAGATTGCTTTATTGATTGCATAATTTTAGAATGTCTCTTGTTCGTGTTGTTTCTCGGTTGTTTATTGATAACGGCATACTTTGTAAACCACGTTAATTGGACTAATAGCGCCACAATTATTTTACGACGAGATTGTTTTGTATTGCGATTTGAAAATACCTGCTCAACTAGCATATAATTAAAAATTATTCACGATTATTGCAACACTACAGGACTTGGGAAGTGTGAACCATGGGTTCGAAGGTGACAATGGAGAAATACAAAGCAAAGCTAAGAAATTGGAGTCGGATGGTCCTGAGGTAAGTATAAAATATTATTTTTTGAAGAAATTTTGTTAGAAGAAATTTTGTTAGAAGAACTTCATTATTGCATAGATTAATCTAAATGTCAACTAATGTTCATGACTGTCAGCAGCTGGACGTCGGACTCAGTTATCCCACATCGACGGATGTGGAATCCGCAGCGATGGAGGTAAATTTCTGTAACTGAAATTGCCAATTTAATGAACGTCTAAATATCATTTTAAAAAAATTGAAAGAGTTTCTGAACTTGTGTGTCTATCTCAGGCAGAAAATGACGATGATCCAGACCGTAAACAATGGGATAGTCCAATCGAATTTTTAATGTCATGTATTTCCATGTCAGTCGGGCTTGGAAATGTTTGGAGATTTCCTTTCACTGCCTACGAAAATGGTGGAGGAGCTTTTTTGATTCCGTACCTCGTAGTATTATTCCTGATAGGAAAACCTATTTATTACTTGGAAATGTGTTTGGGACAATTTTCTTCCAGAGGTCAACTCCAAGTCTGGAAAAGTGTTCCGTTTTTTAAAGGTAGGTACGTCAAATTTACTAGCAGCACGTTTCATTAAATTCCTAAACTAACAACGAGACTCCTTTAAATCTCAGGTGTTGGCTATGGGTCGATGGTCGGGACGATATGCGTTGTGTCCTACTATTGTTCATTGTAAGTTTTTATATTTTTGTAAAATTGAAAAGGTAAAATGTAAAATTTTATAAATTCATAAATTGCGAAGGATGGCCATCACGGTATTCTATTTCATTGCTTCATTCAACAAAGTACTGCCTTGGGCTCAATGCAACCCAAAATGGACACCAGACGGACTTTGTATTGACGGTGAATTCCAGCAACACTTGACCAATAAAAGTTTGCCCGAAATTTATTTCGAGTATGAATGAACTACTCATTTTTGTTGCATTAAGTTAATTATTGCAAAATTCAAAATTGATTTTCAATTTTTAACCTTAGAGAAGAAGCATTTGTCCAATACGAGCACGTAAGGGATGGAATTGGTACACCAGAATGGCGGCTAACGCTTTGTCTCTTTGCATCATGGTTGCTGATTTGCTTTGCACTTATAAAAGGAGTGCAAAGTTCTGGAAAAGTTGCATATTTTACTGCCATTTTCCCGTATGTTGTCCTCCTAACTTTGTTAGTACGTGGACTCACACTGGACGGAGCTTGGGAAGGCGTCAAATTCTTTTTCACGCCACAATGGGAGAAATTATACGATCCAAAAGTGTGGTACGGTTAGTGAATCCAATATCCGAGGGTGCTCGCAAAATGGCGATATTGATATTATACGATATTACGTAGTTTCAATATAATTGGTATCAATCAGATACTAAGTTTGACGACATAATGATACCGATATTTCGATATTATCAAATACGAGATTTCTGACATGGTTGCGATGTCGGAATACTAATATGGAAATATCGATATCTCGATAGTTTATCGAGACTCTCGACGAGACTGTCGAATCCCTAATTAATTCTAAATCTCTCTATAGCGGCCGTGGGCCAGATGTTCTTCTCATTGGCAACTGGGTTTGGAACAATCACATTTCTATCTTCATTCAACCCATTTCGTCATAATGTGTACAGGTAATTAATTTCATTGCGGTTGCGATATTGGTGATATCCCATTATGATACACAACAAAATGTGAATTTCGATTTAATTGGTCTAAATGATTTTGCAGAGATGCATTAATTATCAGTTTGATGGACACATTTACTAGTCTTCTGGCAGGAGTAACCATTTTTGCGATTCTTGGAAATTTGGCTCATGTACTCAACACAGGAGTGGGGAATGTTGTCAAGAGTGGTCCGGGTCTTGCTTTTGTTTCTTACCCGGAAGTTATCTCCAAATTTGATGGGTCATTTCTTCCACAGGTTAATTTCAATTGAAATCATTGGTGAATGCGTCGAAAAAAAATAACAACGTTGTTCTATAAATACTTGCAGCTTTTTGCAGTTTTGTTTTTCCTCATGCTGTTTACTCTTGGGATGGGAAGTACAGTCTCTTTAGCTGGAGGACTTATTACAATTATATGCGATCAATGGCCAAGCATTAAACGGTGGATGGTCACAATTTGTGTTTGTGCTGCAGGATTTCTTGTTGGATTAATTTATGTCACGCCAGGAGGTCAATTTATGCTGACACTGGTCGACTATTTTGGTGCCAACTTTGTCATTTACGTAAGATCGATAGATATAAGGCTTCAATGTTAACCCCTTTAGCTTATCTTGTTAATTACAATTTAATTTAATACGAATTACAGGTAATGGCAATGTTGGAAGTTTTCGCAATCTCATGGGTCTACGGGCTCGACAATTTTTGCAGGGATGTAGAGTTTATGCTAAACATTAAAGTTGGTATATATTGGAAATTTTGTTGGAAAATATTCATTCCAATTGGTTTAGCTGCAATTCTCGTTTACACTCTGGTAACACAAAAGCGTTTGAAGCATGGCGAAGAACCTTTTCCTGACTCTGCTATGAGTAATTTTATTTTTTTAATGAATTCAAAATTTTGATACTCTGGACTAATAGTTTTTGTGTTTATAATTTAAGTTGCTGGTTGGGTGTTGTCAGCATTTGCTTTGTCTCTTTTGCCGATCGCAGCATTTCATGCAGTTTACACGAGAAAAGCCGATGGATGGATGGCGGTTAGTATATTTTCAAACTGAATCATTTTATTATTTTATATTCAACATATTTCTAAAATTCGACTATCTTATGCAGAAATTTAAGGAGTCTTTAAAACCCACTAAGGACTGGGGCCCAAAGAAAGCGAGCACCAGACAAGAATGGATTGCATTCAAGGCGAAGACCAATTAAAAAAAGGACTAGGACTAACTACCTATTATTTTTTCGTATTAAATTCTCATATTTAACTATAAAACGCTGATGCACTAATGTGTTGAAAGTCTGATCAAATATCAAATGAATGGGTTGTAATAAAAAGTATGATTAAATGACTACACGTTTTCATTGGTTGCTGTTCGTAAAAAAAATGCACGTCGAATCTTTGACACTCGTTTAACTCATTGCACCATTCACCAAAAATCCTCATCGTCAATTTCGTCAACGTCGAAAGAACTACTAAACTTTGACTCAAATTTGTTCTCTGGCTTGCTGGATCGGATGGATGTTAGTTTAATCTCCCCGTAAGTCTCATTTGACACAATGTCTTCCAGTTTTCTAGAAACTCTTTGTTCAACAAGTTCTGGGAGATTTTTGTTATTTTCATCCGAAACTTTTTCGTTTTTATTTTTTGGTACTGAAGTCTTGAGTGATTCTTCTGGAAGCAGTTCATCGAGATCAGATTCAATTTCGATATCGTCATCTGTAGCAATGTCATCACTTTTCTCAACATTTTCACTCAATATTGCAGTTTCAGATTCACATGTTTTTTCTAAAACGTTTGGTAGTTTAAAATTGGCATCAGTTTCAGAATCTACTTTGGACACTGCAGACTCATTTTTTTCATTCAACAATGCAGTTTCAGCTGGTTTCTCTGAAACTTTGGGCTTAACAAATTCGGTTTCTAATTTGCTATCTTCGTCTGATGACTTTTCAATATTTTTCTCATCCAACACTTTCTTTTCGGTCAACTTTTTCATAACATGACCAAAGTCTGTACCTTGTTCGAACACTTCGTCTTCAAGGACAAATTTGTTCCTACTGGGCACTACAGGTTCGACTGGTTTCTGTGAAGCAACGGACTTTACGAAATCTGTTTCGAATTCATTGAATGACAACAGTTGGCCACCTTTCTCTAAAACAGGTTCTGAGACTTTGTCGAGATTCTCTATATCCGTAAAGCTTGCTGAACTTTTTCCATCCTCATCGCTGCAAGAAATTTTGTCCGATTGATTTTTAGAATCAACAGGTTTGACGAGATCTGGACGTATTTCGCTTTCTTCGTCTGAACTTTCTGCCACCTCAAAATCCCCATATGAAATTGAATCCGATGTTTTTTCAGAAACCCGAGATTTTACTTGACCTGTGCAGATTTCCACATCATCATCTTGCAGCATTTCTTTATTATTTTCCGCATAATGCACAGCATTCTCTGATGATTTTTCAGAATCGCCTGGATTGACAAAGTCTTCAACGGTGCAATCATCATCTGACGGATTCTTAATAACCGTGGGTTCTATTTGCGATTTTTCGGATATTATGTCGGATTTTGATTTTGCAATTTTGGCTAGATCCTCGTCGTCTGAATCGTCATCCCAAGGATTCGCAGCTTGAAGGGGCTTTTTAAATTCAACCACTTTATTGTAAACATAGCCAGGATCACCAGGTTTGACAAGAGACTTCATGAAGGATTCGTCCATAATTTCTTTTTTCCTTGACAGTTCAATTGTGGAAAGTTTGTTCAAATCCTCATTAGGATCAATTTCGTATTCTTTTTGAACTTTGATGATAGCTTGGTCTGAAAATTGAAAGTTAGCGTTGAACGTTTAACAATAATTAACTACAGCAAACTAAAAGCTAAATTAGAGCAATACAATTAGCAATTACTTAGAACAAGTCCTTTTTGCACTTCTTGAATAATTCGCATCATTTTTTCCAAGGTTACCGACGGAACCGACAGAAGGTATTCAGTGTGACGTTTCCTTAATCCAAACACAGTTTTTATAACGTTGCAATGGTCATTAAAATTCCGCAAAGGAATTTTACGCTTTCGTCTTTTGCGTTTCCCAGAAACCCAGGTTTCGTAGATAAGAACAAGGGTGGGTGGATCGGAAGTAATTCCTAATTTCGTTGGCACAATCGAATTTGTTTGGTCGGAAGTGGTGATCTTTTCTTCACTACTCAGTTCCCAATTCAAATACATTTTGGAATTTGAATTTTATCAGCTAAAGACGGTTTTGGATACAGGAATTTATTTGGATCCTACGTTGTAGGCCTTTCCTTCGTAACCTTATTGGGAACAGGGTTTCACCGGTATTGATATTTGTTCTGATGTGTTTCTGCAACATATTTCCATGGTAACACAACACACCTGGGGCTTGTAGAATAGGGAAATTCTGCCTGCACTATAGCACTAGCATATACATATAGTACATACTGTACATATAGTACATTTATGGAGGAACTGTAATTCAGCTTTCCAGGGTGCAATTTTTCCTGCAAGAATAACATGCAATTGTGTAAAGTTGTGAAATCGTCACCATAAAATTCAATAGAATATTTATCTAAATATTGCACAATGGATTGCTGAGTCAGGAACCAAAATGTAGGCACAACTTTTGCGTATTTTCGGAGATTCTAAGTTTGGGAATCGGAATGTGCAGACTTTTAAAAATTTTAACCAAATAATACAGGTTGACACCGACAAAGTATCTATTTTTCCGTCAGTTCATTTAAGCAGTTGAATCGGGTTTGACCAAAGCTGTGGGTAGAAAATCGAAACTACGATTACTAATAAGTTTGCTTTTAATTGCAAGGAATAAGCAGCGTGTTCAGATGACACATAAGAGCGCGTGCAATATGTCAGAATAAGCAGCGCGAGAAGTGAAACAGTATAATTTGTGACACACTTGCAATTGCTTAATGCGGAGCATAGGTAGAGATAAACTATTTCCAGAATGTCTGCTTCCGGACATTTAGTTGATGCCGTTGCTTAAGCAGCGGTGTTCAACAAGAAGTCGCAAAAAACCGCTGCTTTATGTTTGGTTAGATATCGAAATTGTGACGGTAACAATGTGAACACGTCTTGGATGCGATGTATACAACCCAGACGGACAGACAGACATGGGGAATTTTATAAGCCCTTACGGACAAGTCCTTCGGGCTAATAAGTTAAGTCATTAAGAAGGGCTGCTCATTTTGGTCATTCTTGTGATTAAGAATTAATGAGGTTGTTAAGCTGTTTGCTCACTGCAAAATTGCTTATCTCAGGTTAACAATATACAGCCGAATGCAAAGTAAAGAAATTGTCTGTTTTGTTCTGTGAAAATTTTCCCCAAATTATTATTCGTTCCTTACTGTGATTTAGTTTAGTCTCACAAGTGATGGAACGCGAAGAAACTTTGTTAAAAAGGAGGAATCTCCAAGCCAAATTTAACCTGCGTTCTATTAAAGAACTGCTCAGCCAATTCAAATTTAGAGTTAATTTAACTTCGAACACCCTTTGTTATTTGAGCATCATTATATTACTGCTCGGATTTATTTGCATACCTCAAGTAAATACATACAAAAAAAACAATATTATTTTAATATCAGGCCTTTCTAGTTGCGATTTATCACAGTATGTTTTATGTCTCAGAGTAAGGAAGTCACAGGGCTGACCGAAAACCTTACGGTTATTGTAATGGCAGTGTTGGAATTACTAGCTGTCAGTTGGATCTGGGGATTTCATAAGTTTTGCAAAGATTTGCAGTGCACATTTGGAGTTCATATTGACTGGTACTGGAAATGCTTTGGATACCTGATTCCTATCGGAATTCAGTCACTGCTGTGGTGGTACGGACTGTGATGGTAAATATGAAATGTGATATTAATTTTATTTATCGAATTGTGCCATTTAGGAAATCTCACGACAATCAATTGCATAAAATAACTTGATTTTTCTCTCTAGGGTGTAACACAGAGTCTAAACAAGCCGTAGTTTGCATTTTCTGTTTGCTGTACCAACACATGCACTCCAAACTCCAAAGTATTTCAGTAGAACCTACACCGTACTAAAGTATATTACAAACTGGAAGACCAAGTTATTTAATATTGTTTAATAAAAATTGCTGTCCGTCATCATTGCATTTGTTTAGAGAAGGCTATTTCGGTCAAACCGTCGAACTTTCTTGAAGACAAAATAAATTGGAAAATTGGAGCAAGAGAGGCGGTCAAATGACAACTTAGAGTTTACGTTACTCCTGCCGACTGCCGATTGTGTCATTATAAATTTAGTCTTGGACTGCAAATGTAAATAATACTGGCTCCGACTTGAGTTCATGAGATGAGCTGACTGCTGAGAATATAACCAATTTGTACGAGAATTATATGCTTGGACGATGCATGCAATGTTTCAGCGTCATCATTCCCTATCATTCCCTACATCCTATAATAAATTCATCCCTGAAATAAATTCCAGTCATACTCATAAATGTTGGTTAAATTCTCATTCACGTCATTTCCGCCCGCGAACTTGCTCACATCGCATCAGTAAACAAAAACTTTCACGTCCAAGTCAACTGAATTCATTTTGGGTTTTTACAGCACACGTAACTTGCAATTTTTTTTGACAACAATGAGTGCAAACACAATTCTACTCAAATTTTCAATTAATCCAAACATTTTGGCAAATGAAGGTAACAAAAATCGCACGAACGAGAGTAAACAATTCAAAATTGAATAATACTTTCCTTCTTTCAAAGGAATTGAGGAAATTGAAGCTGAGGTTGTGAAAAAGCTCGAAAATTATTTTGGGCAAGGAACTTTACTCGCATTATTGAACAAAATCGAAATTCAATCAGAAAAAAGCCCAGGATTCTTGACTGTTTATTTGGGATCCAGAGGATCTACTGTATCAATGCGTTTTTACTCAAGTGTTGGACTCATGACGATAAACTTGGACTATTATAGAGAAGAGGGTGAACCTCCAATTTTGGATTTAGAGGTAAATCACCTGGTACTGACACTTTTGAAAAATGTAATTCACAAGCAAAATCAAGAACTAGGAGTACAGTAAATACACAAATTTAATGATCTACAAAGGAGTGATGCGATTGCTAAATTCACAATTAAGTATTTTGCATTAAAACCTAAAAATGTAAATTTTACGCGGTGGCCTTCATAAATTGGTTGAATTTGCAATAATAATTATTGCAAACTATTGTACAAACTATCATCACAACTTGCATATTGACAGTAATGGAAATTTTTTGTTTACATTGAAGGCCACACGCAGCCATGATGTCTAAATGCAAATTAACGTTAATTTGGAATTGGTATTTGTGGTTGTGCTGTGAAACTTTGTTATTTTGACAATGATTTGAGTTTTTTTTTCAATTCACAGGAATGTGCTGAGCTAGAACGAAGTTTCGCAGTGAAAGGTCAAATGACAAAAATAGTTGAAACGCTCACGCTCCCAGCTATTCGGAGAGGAATTCCATTTGACACTTACTTCATGAGCTCAGGTGAGATTTGCTTTGAACAAAAAATTGCATATGTCATATGTCCAGTGTTCCGCTGTGAGCGCTGTGGATTCCTTCATCTGGACGAAACTGGGTAAAACTGGTGGACGAAACAAAAGAAAATTTGGACAAATTGGACGAAACTAAATTTTCCACTAAATTTTGGAAGCTATATTATTTCACCTAGATTCATTGATTAGAACCTGTATCCAGAATTAGTGCGATGCGAATGCAATTAAATGTAACCTAACAACATTTATAAGCGTTCGTAGACACGGCACCGCCGGCACTGCACTGCAATGCTCAAGCTAGAGAACTCTGAATTCATACAATATTCATGAACAATCTCGAATTTCGAAATATTCCATCCTGTAGTTTTCTGATGTTGTAACAACCTTTAATTACCGGTATAAAAGTTTCTTTAAATTACGATGAGTTACAAAATGCACTCTGACTTATGAAATGGATTTTGTAATGTTTCGCAATATTTGGTAATTTTTAAACTTTTTGAAGTTTACTTTCAGTCGTTATCATTGGTGAAGATTTCGTGAATAAGACTGAGCTTATTTCGTGTATTTGTATGCAGTTGTGAGTTTGGTTATAATGTTAACTGGGGCGGGGCGAGATGAAACTCCCAATGTTCTAGAAAGAATGAGCTTGATGCTCCTTTACGTTAAATTCTACT
>JAQGCM010000208.1:0-31956 GCA_034699705.1 Hymenaphorura dentifera
CAATGTTCACGTGCCTGCCCTCTTGATCTTTGACATGAATGTTGTAGTAAGAAAGGAGTGTTGAGTTTGATTTCGGTACACCCTTTTGCACATCCATTTGAACTTAGGACGAGGAGGATGGAGAGACACACACAATCAATTCACACGTGGAGTCAGTGAGAGAGAAACAAATGGAACGATGTAGAATTAAATGACTGGAAGTCTCAGAGGAGCGGAAAGAGAAAGTCTATTCTTTCCAGACTAGAAAGTCTCTCTAAATTTTCTTCGTACTCTCTCCGTCAATTTTTTTCTTTCTTTTTTTCAATTCACAAGGACTTCTCAAAACGCATTTGCTCTCATAAGTATACGAACAGCTCCACCGTTTAATTTAAAGCCTTTCCTTATGAACAATTCCAAGAACGTGTAGCCAAATCGCTCGTATGGTTTCTTCAGTATTTCACAAAATTCAATTCTATTCTCTTCGCTTTCACTCGCGGAAGAACTATCTGGATGCATATGTGATTTCGTGTCCTAAATCTGACATTAGGATTTCTCTATTCACCCATTTCTATTCTTTGCTTTGAACAATAAAACCAAAGAAAAAACGCAAAAAGAATCCACAGTCAGAGAACATATTTCAACGAAAATGGTTTTAAAAAATAAAACTTTCATTTTATGTATACATCGAGCCAAGAATAGTTTTTAACTTTTGTTTCGTGTGGAATTCATCGATTCTTGATTAATTTAGAGACAAGAAAAACAAGTAAACTTTTAAATCGAAGTTGTTTTAGATTCTAAATCCAACAAATTGTGAAATGGTACAAATATGCAAATTAATTTAAGCTTTAAGCGAAGACCTAAAAAAATGTTGCGTTCTGAATTGAATCGAGGAAATAAATTCTGAGCTAGTCTGAATGGCATAATGTAAGTGTACATAATGTGTGTTTGCAATGATAATGCATTAAAGTTGGTGGTAGTCAGAGGAAGGAAAAAGTTGCAGTTCGTCCTTTTGGATTGGATTCTGCACATTTTCTGCCATTCTGCCACGGCATCACATGTGCAGAGTGCGATGGGAATGTGGAAGTTGGATGAATTTGATGGATTCCATCCCATTAACGTAGTAAGTGAGCAGAATCAGTGATTTAGTGATCCAAAGTCTCTGGTGGAAATTTCACTCGCAATTCGCTTATGGTGTGCTGCTATTCTGGGAGAACCAGGTCTTTCACTCCATTCGTTCTCTCATTCCCTGCCTGTCTGCCTGGCTCGGTCGATATAAAATGTCCAACCTTCATCCCCTTCCAGAACCAAACCTTTTGTTCTTTCAAAGTGAACCATCATTTGGTTGTTAATATTTAATACATAAATTTGAAGCTTGCCTTTTATGTTTATAAACATTTTCTGCTCTACCTTTTGCTAAGCCATTACTTTCTCTTTGATCTGCATCTGCAACAAGCAGCATCATGCAGAGACACGGGAGATACTTCGTAAAACAATATATAAATCGCCAGCTTATCCAATCTAGACAAACAATAAGTTTGTACGAGCAATACTTTTTGCTCCTCTTCTGACGCTTTAGTGCACTTAACTGATTTAATCCGGTTAGGATTCGTCTGCTGGAGTAGGCGTAGCAAAAGCTCTACTTATAACTGCACACAAATAATTCTACCGCTTTAATACTTAACTAGGGTTCTAAGAAAAACTTTGAAAATTTAAGACATCACTCTGCAGATCACATATGCTATTTTAGATTGATAGTGTTGTTCTTCAATACAAAAAACTACGACAAATCCTAAACGAGGATGACTGACAGACTACAGAATTGAATGGATTACTGTCAATAGTTTTCTTTACCTTCTATTGTAAACATTTCCACAGAAAATAGAAAAGATTTAGGCTAGGAAAGGTACGTATTCTTGTCGGACATGCAATCTCAATTTCATGTAGAAAGCCTCCACACGTTCACTTTCTACAAATGCCACGTTTATCGCGTCGTCCGTAAAAACTTTTATGACTCAATTTTGGTAATATTTTGAAAGCTTCCTTCTCTAGATTACTGGATGAATGGGAGGGTGTAATGTAACCTTGACTTTGAGTTCGCGTGAGATCCTTCTGCTTTCGTCTCAACTAACGCACACACAAAGGCAAACAACATAAATTACTCGTTAACTCGTAACGGAAGATCGTAACATGAGCGTTTTGGGTTTCTTTCTCTCAGCTTTCTCCTCTGTCTTACTTTTTACATAAGACCTTAATTGAGATTTAGCGGTGATCGAAATTATTACGACTGTGGTTTACGGCATTGTTTGAGTGCACTCGAGAGGTTCCAATGATTCCATTAGATAATCAATAAAATACTCAACGAGCAGAGCACCGACCATTGAACAAGCAATTCAGACCCAAAGATAGATTCAGAAGAGCAATAGAATGGTGTGAGATACAGTGACAGGATCGTATTACAGATATTCCTTCCGAGAAAACTACAACCACTAACTTGTTCTCTCATCTTTGTCTTTCTCAATCAACGTTTTCATTCGCGAGAGCGAGAGACCGCAACTTTTACCTGAGCAAAGCAAACCCACGCTTCACTCTCTCTTATTACAATTTGTTCAACCTATTTGTTTTCCTCACTCTTTAACCTTCCATTTCCCACTGTAAGCACATCTGTTTGGCCACAATCTGAACATCTAAACTCCAAATTCATCTATTCGTAACTTGAATCTTCACATGCTAAATTTAAATATCTAGATTAGGAACGGTTTTTGAATCCAGATTACTAGAATTTTAGGTTCGTCATTTTCTTGTAGTGCCAATGGCACCGTGCTAATTGTAAATTGTAAGACGGCTTGGGGAATGCGTTGGCTCTGAAATGATCTTTTGGAGTGGATACTCTGACTAGACTACAGAATCCTTAATTCATTTTAAGTCAACACGTCAATTGCAGGATGAAACGTTGTCGAGACCAGAAAGCTAAAATTGTTCTCGCACCAATGAGTCCTTCGCTAGTTGCCTTTTCTTTTTCATCTTCAGTCTTCACGTCTTGACTTTCACACACCAGCCTGCCCGCCCGGATGACTTCTTCAGATTGCGTTAAACTCTGACATGACATTTCCTTCATTACTTTTTCCTGACGAAAACTGACTCTTTTACTTTTTTTTTCTTCTTTTTCTAAGAACGATCAAAAATTTCCATAATCACTTCTCGCATAGCTACAAATTATTTCCAAACTCATTCAAGACGAGTATCAAGTTGAGCTCATTTTAAAATGTTAACTCTATTCGTAATATTCCATTTTTATGCTGAACGTTTGGGGTAAGGGTTAAAAATAATTCAGTTTTTGACGAAGCACTTCTGGTAAAATCGATCAAATGGATTCTTGTCAAATTGAAGAACTGTCAGTCAGTGAATTTTTGGATTTTAAATTTCCCTGAAGCAATAAGAAACCTCAACATCAACATCTATTTGCAAACTGCTTTCGTATTTCATTCCGTGCAGTCTTAGACGTATAAAGATTCGCGTACACTATCAGTCAAGACTTCAGTTGAACGAGTAACTTTTGGTGTTTGTTGGACAAACAATGTGACTTTGATAAAATGTTCAATTTAAAATAGAAACTGACTTACGATGACTCAAACTTGCAGTGTCACGTCAAGCTTCAGATAAAAAATTTAAATTCAAGTTTAGTTTACCAATCTACAATGGAACCCCAAGACGATATTAACTCTTTGAACGTGCTTTTTCTTCATCGCACACACGGAGGGAAAATTAATTTCTTAAAACAAAATCTCCCCACAAAGAAGAAACTTTCGGAAGTCAACTACTCGGGTCTTTCGTCTTTGTGAAACACAAAACAATGTCCCAATACAATGTGTTCGAGTTTTTCTGTCTTGCTGTGAAATAATTAAGCCAACTGCTTTAGTTAATCTGGATTTCAAATGGTCCAAGTCCAATGGTTTTCTCCAGACATTTCCCATCAGAAAATATAAAAAAATCCATTTAAATTGTGTATTGCATTTGAAGCGAGGCTTAGACAATGCGGCTCGACTATATTTCTCTAGTCGATATCCAACAATTGTTCAGAGATGAACCCATTGAATTTCTTGAAAACTAAGCAAAAGCACAATGCTAAGCCCATAGCTCAGACCATGACTTACTCGCAAATAAACAGAAAAGCTTTCTTGTATCTGTTCTGAAAATTCCGGTAAAAAATTCAATTATGTTTCTTGTAACTAAATTCGATCATATTATGCTAGCGTATCCAGTCTTGTTCACCACAAATGGGATATCCAGCTACTCAGCATATGTACTGTACGCGTTTTTCCTCATCTCAATGTAAATGTGGTAATGCTGCAAAATGTTTAGATCCATCCATCCATCTATCTATCCATCGCTTTCTCTGGCTTTCTCTGATCTTCTAAAAAATATAAAATGCACTTACTTTTCTCCAAAATAAGAGAAAGACGTTGGTCGGGATATCATTTCAAGTAGAGGAAGGACCACGAACTACCACTAAACTAATACAAGTAAAGGTAAGGATCGCTCATGTGTCTGTGGGTTATGTGCTCATACATGTACGTACGTACATCCAATCCCCAAAACCAACCCATTGAATAATACGAAGGAAGAAGGAAAGTGGAAAAATAGTAGAAAGTAGAAGAAGTACAAAATGCCATGCCTTGGAGCCTTGAGGAATGAAATGAAGAGAAAGGAAGAGGGAAAAGTGCTCTTAGGTAGATTACTATTGATTTTCTAGCTTGCTAGGTGAGGTTTTGCCTTCGCAAGCTTGGGTTGGATGCTGCGGATTCCAGAGTGAGCCCTCCACACAGCACAGTCGACTCCAGGACTCTGGAACTAGACGACTGGAAGACTCCTTATAATAGACTCACTTCGTCTAACAAACCAGCAGCACAACCAAGCAAGCATCCACCTTTCCACGAACGTAAAATATGTATGTGGCTCTCGTCTACAAATATATATGGAATGTATCTTATTGTACTGGAAATACCATCCACCGTACCTACGTACGTACGTGTGCCTGATGGAATAAATAGTGGCTGGCAGTGGTAGGCTTGGGGAGGACTCAGGGCTCTCTCTCAGCCCCAAATCCATCCTCCCCCAGAAGAAATGTTTGAAGAACCTTTAAAGCGGAGAAAACTACAACAGATTACACATTTGAAAGCTCCTTGTTATGATTTATTTATAAGGTAAGAAATTTCTCCAGGTAGGTGGTGTAATTGTGTTGCTCTCGGCGGGTCAGCCGACTACTAATCCCCTTCGAAATCGTCCAAAAGTACGCCACTAACAAAAGCTCAGGAAGCAAGCATCACTGTACTGTGACTGGAGTTTAGGGCTTGGATGCCTCACAACGCAATGAAATGAATCCTTATCCCTTGACACTCACCTTTGTGCGGGCATTTGGCATTTATGCTTTCTTTCTGGAGGAAGGCTGAGAGGCTCGTTCCAGAATCCAGGAAGAGAAGAAGGAATGTTTTCGCATGTGCTGCTTCAGATGGATGGCTTTGAGGGTTGGGGGTAATCTATTATCTCAGCATCTTCTCTTTTTTTTACCCTGAAACTTTCATTCCTTCACAAGTCCACCTAGCTTTGAATATTCGAATACATCGTATCTAGCTTCTTGTAGATTCCTATCAAGTGAAGCATAATATGAAAGTACAGGTGAGGTTCTGCAATTTTTCCACAGCACGCTCCCTCCTTCCCTCTACCAGCTTTCTCTCCAGTAATTCTGTGAAGTGCACACCTACTAATCCCTCCCTGCTAAGCTACTTTTCTATTTTGACAGTGATCGCTACGATTTATTGTAGAATTTTCAAATTACGTCAAATATTTTGCTTCAAATTCCTCAAGCAAGCCGGCACTTTGTGTTCGGATACTTTTGTTTCAAATCGAAACTTTGTTGAAACCCTTTGTAATTGCAATAGGTGCAATATAAGTTCAGTGTTTGGTTTTGTTGTAGTGTCTAGATTTAGATTTACGCTTGAATGAAAGGGAAAGCGGTTACAAATTGGGAACAGGTCATAATTATATAGACAGTGGAGAAGTTGTATACGAAGAGAACTTATACTCCTGTGCACAACGCATGTATTATTTGAAGTGGTGCGGTGAAGAAAATAATAGCAGGTAGACTGGGTAGACACTTTGCTTTGGGTTTTGCGTGTGTATTTGTGTTCCAAAACCATCGCATCGGGATTGAGGATACAAATGTAAAGCTGGTGTTCACAACCAATTAATTCCATCATTATTTGTATACACAAACGCCGAATACAATCTGCACTGATCCGATTAGGGTTTGAAGTAGTTCTGAAGTTCTGCTCTTTCTCTCGCGTATTATTCAACCAAAGCTTCCAGTGAAGATGATTTTTTTCGCTCCTTTCTCTGACTCTAAAGTCAGAGAGAATCCAAGAACATCGATCCCATGCAGATAGGGAGGAAATGACTATTTGATATTCCGGGAACGAAAATGCAACAGCCGTATGTAATCCTCCACTGAGACACGGAATCCACCAAAGCCTTGGTCGGTCTTTAGCCGAAGCATTTTGTGCGGTTAAGCTCGAACCCCAAATTTAGCACTGTAGACTCTAGATTTTCTGAAGAAATCAAAAGTGGTTCTTCTTCTGCAGAGGCAAGAATAAAATGTACTTTGACTCATTCAATATAGTTTTCAAACGTCATAGTTGTGCTCTGTTTCTAAAGATTTGACTTCAGCTGGTAGCAAGTAAATCAAATATTTCTGCTTCAGACTTTTTACTGAACTGGAAAGAGGTCCTTTTTCAAGCGTAAGAGCAAATTTTATTATGTTTTTGTTCTAGCACGAGTTGGACATTGTTATGGAGCACAAAACCTCTAGTCATACCTTGAGCTACGAAAGTGAAAGTTTGTTCGTTTCTTCTAATTTTGATTGAGGACTTTTAGTTCATTTCTCAAGGTAAAGAAAAGTTTTGATCCGGCCACAATCATTAATGATATCAACGAAACCTTTAAAGCTTGCATGCTTAAATGACTTAAGTGCTTCTTTGATCGCAGATCTTTCTCTAACGCCACGCGTATTCCTATTCCTCACAGGCGTGCCGGGGGAGCCCGGAGAAAGGCAAGAAGAGAGAGAGAGTCCTGGGTTCTCCAATGTCATCCTCCAAAGCTCTAGAACTCCCAGAGTGGTCCTAAGCTTTTGCCCATCCCAAGTTCGAATTCCTGGAATCGGATTCAGTCGGGCTCCTCCGCATCTTATTTGTAAATCGACCGACTAGACAACTAGACTGCTTGGCGTCTTCTTCCTTTCCTTCCTAGCTAGTTTCTCCTCTTCAATTTTTTATTAATTTGAACGCGCCACACCAGCGACAGCATCACAAAGAATTCTCACGAAAACGAAACGAAGTCTGTCACATTAGCCATGCATTGAAGTCGAGTTTCAACATCTTTCATATTCCTCGGCACGCTTAATTAGAGTATGGAAAACGTTAGCCGCCTCACAATCTTACCCTCCCTATGCCAGTTGAGTCAAGAGAACTTTTTTTGAGATATTCTTTGCAAAATGTATGCAAACCTTGTTGTTTGAAATTAGAGAAGAGCCCAGCCCAAGAGATTTATTGTTTTGCTCTTAGGAACACTTGTATCAGGTTGCCAGTGAAAATTGGAGAGAATTCACGCTTGGCATCACTTTAGATTTGGTTCGAGTGTTCTATAATAATATGTTATTTAGTCTGTCATGGACTTGCGTTGACGCTGCGTCACATTTACATTTCTCCATTGTGATAATAAACGGGGAGAGAAGTCAAAGTGAGACCAAAAACCAGGGCTCCGACTTCGACTTTGTCTAGAACCACGACACAGACTGTTTTAATATGAATGTTTGAGAGACGATAATGTAAAGGCACAATGCGGGCATAGGAAATAATCTAAGCATTTCAGAATTTGGTCTGGGATATGAAGATGAATGTGTTGCGTTGCGTATTGCTTTGCTTACCTCTTGAATAGAAGGTGGAGTATCAGAATTTTGTCGGATTACAACACACAGCAGAGGAGTATTTCTGGAGAGACTCTGTTTCAAAGGGTTCGCTTTTAATTTCCTGAGAATAATGGGAATTCCGCATCGAGTGACTCATGAGCTTCTCTTCCATCTCTTCTACTCATCCGTTTGTTTAAGTTTTCTTAGGCGAAGAGTCTCACATTCCTTTACATGTCGAATCAAATCAATTCTCGGAATTTAGTTGCACTGTCGAAAAGTACAAGTTAAATGTACCCAGTGACGTTTATCCTGAGAATTGTCGTCTGCATAATCTGTAAAATAATTGTTCTGGGCCGGTCTTCACAAATACTTACAATTATTGCCGGTTTTCATTTTTAGAAAACCATATTGATTCATGCAAACCATGTTGGCAAGCACAGTAGCAGCTGGCGAACAATCATCAAATCGTTTGAAACCAGTCCAGGTTTCCCAAATTACAAAATTAATCGAAATGAATCAAAATTTAATAATCGCAAGCTCAAGCTAGTATCCGGTCAGGTCTGACCAATATAAAATGGCTTTACCTTTGGTAATAAATCTGTCTCGATAAATTTCTCGTAATTCAAATACCCTAGGTCGGACTTTGGGGTATAGAAGTTATGAACAATTTTCAGATCTTTCACCTTGTAACTCGCAGGTGGAGAATATATCAATCCGGTTTGAGTACAGTTTTGATTTTCTGCATAAATGACAGAGAGAATTGGAATGCGAACGAAAGATGCGAGGCGAGGTGGAAGGACGAGATGAGAAGTGAAAAAACGTGTAAATTCTGCGAGCCGTGACCGCCGGCTCTCAGCCTGTACTTACGGCGGCGGAAGTATTTAGACTTTAACTGTGAATATTGCCTCCTAGGCTGGGTCGCACACGACTAGACTCCCATTACCAGGGTTCCGTTACAAATATAGGCAATTTCTCCCTGAAGTATATTTCAACTTTTTCACCAAAAAATCACAAGATTCCACCAAAACGATCGTTCGGCTGACGCTTTAGTTCTATAACCTGAAATATTCTTTTGACATTTGACTAATCAAGGTGTGCAAAACGAGATACAAATTTGTGTCCAATAATGTTAAATACCATAGAAAGACCTTCCTATCAAATAATATATTTAATACGGGATGCTTAGCTGGAGGTGTCTCCCAAGAGCGGAGAAAGAGTTGGAAAAAGCATTAGAGAAAGTAAGAGAAAATCTTCTCTTCTTGAGAAAAATCAATCGCTAAATATTCTCTGGTGCCTGGATCGCTTGTAGTGAGCAGAAAGTATGTATGTATTGGCCCCGCGTCGTCTTCTTGACTTGACTTGAATGACGCTCGGAGAGAGTTTTTGCTTTGAATGCTTATACTTTGACATGGCCATACTTTAAGTACTTTTATATACATCCACCGTTCAAATGCCACATATGTACGTATGTTCTTGGGAATGCTTATCACGTCTAAAAAGAGGAGAGAAAAATTTGTTCGTCTTCTCCTGCGAGATCCAACGGTGGGATGCCAAGCTATGTTTTATATTTCCCTTAAAGTAGAACCAAACACAGGGTGAGTGAGTGAGAAGCGTTGCTCCTTCATTTTATAGACATGATACAGAAGAAGAAAGACACTCAAGTAATCTTCGCACAAATCAAGGAGGACAGGAAATTTTGTTGAAGGGCAAGTTGGGAACTACACCGAACGAGTTTCAAATGATTGGCAATAAAATACCCAGTACTCTTGATAATCAAGAGTCAAGTTCCATCCAACGCCTTCTGCGAAGGAGTAGAAATCCTGCTTAATTTATCCTCAGCTCAGCACAGCTCACCAGAGAAAATTTTATTATGTCCAGAGACCACCTCGTGTACAAAAAGGATCGATACAAGGGCCAGACTGTGTATGAAAATCTGGATAGGGTAATGCATCAAAATTGAATAAGTGGAATGCAGTCCACATGGAAGAGCTTGGAATGAGATGAGACAGTTCAAAAGTTCAGGTCCAGGCAACCAGACAGATGCACAATTGTATATTTCTGCTGACTCCTTTTGTCCAAGAATTTTCCTCTTGCTTCTTCTCTTGCTCCTGGCAGACTTTCTCAAGCCACGGATGAGACACGCTCTTTGCATGCATCCGTACGAACAACAACTCAACCCTTGTATCTGTAGTATATTGATTCATGGGCAGAATTTTCAACAAAACACTCGTTTCACGCCAACAACGCACGCACAACATACAAAAACTGTTTTGAACAGAGAGGATAGCAAACATTCTAGATCCTCTGGTCCAAAATTTGTATGGGCTTCATGTCTAGGATTTCTGAGAAAGTCTTGACAGAGGAAGTGAAAGTCTTGCCAAACAATAAGGCACTGAATTAAGTGGACCGAATTCTATTGGTATAAATTTTATTGTGAGCTCCAAATCTTTCAAGGCTATTTCTGCGGACACTAAAAAGTAAAAAAATAATTCTTGTTAGAAAAGTGTGGGTTTAGATTTTAATACAAAGTGTGCAATATATAGATCCCCTGGCGAGCCTTAGTACAAAGACCTGCGAGTTAATTTAACGTTGCACAAAATTATCATATCCTAATTGCTAGGAATAACTGGTGACTAACAAGAAAAGAAAATAATAATAGGAAGGGAAAGACGGCAAACATATTCGAGTCCTTTTGTCGTAAGGAAGAGAGAAGATGACAAAAAGAGTTCGTATGGTAATCACGGAGAATACAAGAGAAAATAAGGATGCCACAGCCAAATTTCTATTTTTCCTTTTATGCATGTTTCAACCATTTATAGGAGAAAGTTTGCGTAAGTTTTTCCTGAGTCGGGACACGTAGTCCCTCACAACTTTCTTTTCTCTCAAGAAAGTCATGCTTGAATTATTCTGAGAAGAGTCAAGGAAGAAATCATGGCTTGAAGATGGAGATAGGCGGTTTTTATTTATAAGGCTCCCGCCCGTTTACAGACGTACATATATATTTTATATTCCATTTCTCTAGACTCTTGCCCGGGCAATTCCTTCCTAGCTGGCTAGCTAGCCAAGCCGAGCCTAGCTTGGCCAAAGTGAAATGAAGGTAGCTAAATCCTGAGGAGCGTATAGAAGTTGACATAATGGAATAGGTACCTAAGGAATATTAAATCTAATGTCATAATGACTTTATTCTGGAGAGAAACTGCGACTTTGACTATGTCGACTGTGTCCTCGATTGAGTCCAAGTCCAAAACCAGAGTGGCGGCACTGGCAATGCTATCAAACTCCTGAACTGAATGAGGGAGACCAACTCATTATGCACATCTGAACTAACTAATTAAATTGCATTAGGGAGAAAGCAGCCGTTTTCTACTTTCTCTCGGAATCTGAGCCACAGACTTCTCTTCTGTTCTCTCACAATATGAACCCGGCCAGTTTTCTATTTTTCGATTTCAACTCTACGACCAACCCAATGCTATTTCATGGCACACTCGACTCAAGGACTTACTTGAATTGTTATGAGTTATACGAAAGCGTATTAGCGACTCTAACGCTAATAGTAAGCTGAATTAAATTACTCTCTTGTTTCGGGCAGGACACACACACACGACGGTAAATTAAATGACTCAGAGTGACAAATAAATCTAAGGCCAAATTTTATTTTAGGCAGTAAATAACGTGGGTGCTCGCTCCCTGCACTTACATTCAATGCTTGCCCTATTCCTTGGGTTATTATTGCCTCCATTTTGTTATTCTTTATTAGGTTCTTGATTCTATTTTGAATCCCAGCTGGGAATGACTCGTTTAGCGTGTGCCATTTTAGAAGATGGAGTTCTATCTGCCTAAATTGTTGAGCAGCAATATTGAATTGTATGAGAACATCGATAGTTTGAGAGAACAGCTTCACAAGGACAACTTCTCCTAATTGACGTATCGTTTACTTGGTCGAAATAACGGTGCCGTACACCACACCACAAGCAGTTCTTCAAATCTCATACATTATTGCCACTAAAAATTTGTAATAGCCCAGAATCTTGACTAGTATTTTCGCATTTCATTCGTTAAGCCAGCTGATCCCATTGCCGTAATCTCTCACCACTTACTATGAAAAGCATGCATTTCGTTTGCGCTAAATCAAAATAGATTTATACCTCATAAAATGTATGCACTTACACTGTGATTGTTTTTAGCAGATTCGTTCCAAATGCCTGTATTGCGTTTACCACCCCTTTTAAGAAAATTTAATTGGTTGTAAATACTGGGACTGCAAGAAATCCTTTAATTACCTATTTGGGGAAGCCTGAACGCATTTCCTTTCATCCTACCTTGAGACACGTCGCACAACGACAAAATGTCCTTTCTTACTTCTTCATCCACCAAACCTCAGCTGAAGAACTTCGGAAGCACAAAGAAACTCATCTTTAGTGCCTATATTATTTCAATAGAACGACAAGGACGACACAATTTGAAAGAGAAAACGAGAGATAGATTCTTCTTCTATTCTCTACTTTGCGAGGAGCGCATTTCTAATTGCAGACGAGAGCGAGCGAGCGCGGCAGAAGAATAAAACATTTATAGCTTGTGTAATATTCTCTAGACTTAAGTTTCATTAAGCTAAGTAATAAATGATAAGGGAAGGTAAAGCTGGCATATTTTACCTGTCATGTGGTTCAGCTCATTAATTAGGTCGTAGAAAGCCTGAACAAGAACAATGTATTGTACGTACCGTACAACGCACAGTGTGAGAGGGAGAAATAGAGAACCAGGAGCTCAGAGACTTTCCAAGACCGGTTAGTCCAGATCCATGTTTCATATTCCACTCATATAATGTGATAACCGTCTACTACTTCCCCTTCCTATGTTTCGCGAGACAAGAGTAAGATTATGCAGTTGTGGAATATTATGATCCAATGCTTCTAATCTAGAGCTAAAATAATTGAAAAAACGTTCTGGCATTATCTGTCAGCTTTTACTCCATTCGCGTGTGCTGCCCGGCGCAGCCAAGTGTAAATATTTTTCGGTTTTTAAATCTTGGACTATATAGTTTGTAGTTGTCCGACATTCCTTGGTTTAGGTTGGACGTGTAAAATGCTGCAATTTGATTTTTGTCTTCGTTTATGGAGATAGCAACGTTTCTACAATAATATTAACACATGCTAAGAGTAAGAGTGGGTCGGAGCTGTATACTTGACAAATTTGGTGAGCAAATGGAAGATGGAATGCCACGGGCTTTCTCTTTTGCTCTCATTCCCGATATAGCATTTAAATTAGCAAGACTTTCGAGTGAATGAGTAGAGCGAAGTGAGGGAAAGGCTAAGGAACATCAGCCTAATGAGAAGGACGGGGAAATTGAAGGGAAGCAAAGAGACGGCCGGAGGCGTCACTCATCTCTTCATCTAACTAAAAACACTGAACAACCAGCTTCCCTCAATCCTGAGTTCTCAACGAGCTTCACAGTCTTCAATTAGAAAATAAGCGGGTGAAAGACTCGGGTTTGAGAGCAAGGCTTGGATTTTCTAAAAAGACGCAAGACATCACTTTGAGTTGAACTGAAAGGGCTGGAATGAAGCTAAGCGACAAAATGAAATACGACAACGTCTACCGTCTCTCATTTCTTGGTACTCCCACTTTAAATTCTAGCATCTCATTCTCAGCTCAGCAATTAGTTTGATGTTTTTCTAAGAAGTTATTCACGAATGAAAAAAACTAAAAAAATCAAGTTTTGGAAGAAAACACTGAATTTAGAATGATTTTGATTTCCGAGTCAATTGGATTTCAAAGAAGTCAGGCAGTCCGAGTCTCCGAGTCAATAGCTTGGATTGGAATCCATTTCAAAAATCCAAATCGTATTGAATCGTTTGAATAAACTCCACTCTACGTTTGTAGTACAAGACAGTTTTCGAATTTAGTTTGTGAGTGCTCGGAAAAGGGCTTCAAATATTTTATATTTGTTCCTTTTAGGCTTGAGGGTAGGCAGATTCATCTGAAAAGGAAGTTAAGTAAACGAGCGTGGAACCTGGAGAGGGATTAACTGCTCTCATTTTGTCGTTGCATGGAGCTGAATGAACTAAATAAGAGTCGGATGACGAGGACAGTCAGAGTGCGTCGTTAAACCATCGTCCATTAGCGTAAAAAGTTGTTGACCGAAATCTCTCACAGCCAACTCGTTCTTTCAATGCTTTCATCCTGCATTTGCACGGATTTAGTGTGAAGCGTGCGGGCAAAGTTAAAGTTTACATTGAAGTCTGTCCAACCTTTCAGTCGCCTACAACCAATTCAATTCGTAGTATTTGTCCAGGAAAAGAAAACAAGAATAATTGTACAACTAGAGTTCTATGTTTTGCCTGTTTGGACAAATTCAAGATTCAAAACTGCACAGAGTCAGGTCACCAGGAATAGCAAACTGTACACTAAACTGTGTAAGAGCGTAAGATACGTTTTACTCTACGACGCAAAGGTTAGAATCTTCAAGCTAAAATTAACATTGGGAGAAAGTCTGGCGGGCAGATACATAAAATAACGCTTCACCTTGCTCCACTTTTTCAAACCGAATAGGAAGCCAGAGTTTCCACCGCCTTTCACTCAACACAGTATGTGGCTTGGGGCTGGCAGCCTATTGAAGTTGTCTAAAATTGGAATTTAAGCTGAATTTTTGTGTGTAGAATTTCTACATCGACTTTACATTTAGAACTCAAGAAGGGCAGCGAATAATAATATTACATTCAGTCGATTGAATCAGAACAAGAATTCACACTATGCAAAAAAAACAATTTGATTAAGGTACAAATTTTATGGAGCAGTCAGGCAACACCATTTTCCAATAATCCACGCGGATATCCGGAGAATCAGGTGAAGATCGGATGAAAGGAATTGGGTTGAGGAGTATGAATGGGATGGATGTCGTTTGAGCCTTGTTAGATCTATAGACAACCAAATTGTTCCTACTTATGATTTGGAGAAAGATATGTGAGAGTCGTTATCGTAATTGATCAGACAAAAGTAGTAGTATTAGTAATAGTGGGTTGACTCTTGTGATTTGTAGATTTGGGATTAAGTTACATCTTCCAACTCTCTGAGAATCAGTCCATGAGTCTGACGCGAACCCATGGATGCAGAAATAAATAATATCGAAGGAAAAAGTGACATCCTTATATTTCTTGTTCCAACAGTGTGCCTGTGACAGAGATTCTGGTTTTCTCTTTTCCTAGCCACGCAATAGCAATATCAAAACTCGTAGTCTACACTTATGTACATGAGTAACAATCACTCGCAAGGGGTCCAACCAAACTCCGACCGACCCGAAATTGTGCAAAGTCGGATTGTAAAGCTTTGGAATACATAGTAAGTGCAGATGCCACGGAAGGCAAAGGCGGGCATTTGGTATAGATTTAACATGGCTAAAGCTCTTTTTTGGACAAAGATTCGGGGTTTAGGTTCGTAGTCATACTTTGTAGATAGGGAGGCTGCTGGGTCTGGACCACGGGATGGAGATCTCCGAGCTTGAGGGTTATGCGACGCTCACGCTGCTGCTGCTGCTGCTACGTACATCTGCAGTTCTCCCGAGACTCCCGAAAACCTAAATGGATCTCTCACATTTTGAGTATACGAATGATGCGCAAGATTCTTCCTTCATCCTTTGGGCTCCGTCGGTGCGGCAGCTGAAAAACCCGGAGATTGAACTCGTATAACTTTTCCTATAGTTAGAGGCAGACTCATGAAAAGCTTTGCCTTCCTCTCTACTTCGACCATTCCTCTCTTCTCGGCCTTCACAATCAGTCCATCCGCTCCACATCTCTTCCAGCATCATCACACTTAAATAAATATTTCAACAATTTCTCAACTCACTTTTGGCACAAAGTCGAACCGAACCGTCCCTGTGTTTCCTCAAAGAAGTGCACCTTAAGTTGCGAACTACTCCAATTGGTTTTCTCCAGCCCGTTCTATAGTCCAGCAACTTTCTCCCGGAAGAAGTAAGAGCAAAGTCTCTAGTCTCTACTGTGTAGTATAACTTTTCAACACAGACAGAGGTCAGACATAAAATAGGACTCGGGTCGTAGAGAAAATAGGACAAGAGTATATATGAGTTTAGTGAGTCGGTGCGCGTAAATCGAGGTTCAAAACTCAAGCTTCTATCCCATCCGACTGCTGCATCCCATCCGATTTTCCAACATCCTTTTGTCTTTCCCATGCATCTGGTTTCCCAACTAACTTTTCTCCTCTTGTTCTCCAGCCGTCCCGTCACACGCCAAACTCATTCTCTGCGATTGCTACCCGGACTTTGACTTTCCTCTAGCTCAGCTCCTCTTCTCCAGCATCCAACACTCTATCCGCTTCCAGCTAACAAAGACTACACAACGAAAATGATAAAAAAAAAGTCAGCACAATTTATCCTTCTTACAAAAACTAAACATACACACAACCTAGTTTTCGGGAGGCTGGGCACAATTAACTTTATTCATGAATCACTCCCATAAATCTTCCAATCAGTTCCCGGTGGGACTTTGTAAGTATATACTTTTTTGGAAAGCTCGTATAATCTTGTGCATGAGTTGTTACTTAAATTTATCTCGTTCGTAAAATTTAAAGCCCAGAACGAAGAGGCTTTTTGAGAGTCATACGTTAGGCCGTAATTTGAATACTTTGGATACATTTTATTTCGTTCGTTAATATTGAGTAGCACGCATTCTCCATTTCATACTTAATAGCTGCAACAATGACGATTAAAGTATGATTGCTCTTAGGCTTCAGACATTTAACAAAATTTAGAATTTGCAAAGCCTACTAAATCCGTTTTTACTCCTTTACGGCTTTGCACAAATCATTAGAGTTGTAAACAACTATAGACTTAGTGAGACTGCTTCCGGATTAACTTTCTTCAAGTAAAATTTGCTAGCAAACCACTCTAAATTTTGAGTACGTTTTTGATTAAAATGATGAGAGCTAGGAGATCACCCACGCAGAAATACTAGATCTCAACCTATCAAAGAATTAGAAACATTTTAGCACTTTCCCAACTGACCTGTTGAGACTCAATATTTATTTTGATTACAATTAAACCTGCCTAAGTAAGCATATTGACTCGTCTGACTCACTCTAGGTTGGCTCTCCGTAAAAGGAAACAAATTTAGAGTGACGGACACGGACACTAATGAAGACTAACGAGGAAACCGCAAATGCCCAGTGGCAACCGCTGCGTACACTTTGCTATTCCTACAAAAGCAGCGCTCCCCGTTTACCTTTGCGTGAATCCAACTAATTCGGGCGTGAATGACATGATTTTTCATCATCTTTAGGATCTCACACATCCCATCGTCAACACGCACGCCGGAGCCGCCATGGAAAAGGACCTGCGAGTCTTTCACAAGCCAGACTTTACTACTTTTTTCGGAGCGCCTTTTATCATTGGAGTTGGTCTAGTCCAACTCCTGAAAACGTCCAGATGGAAAGAAAAGGCAACCGACCGGGGTTTGCAGACAGAGGAGAGAAAATATCAGGAGAAAACAGACGGAAAAGTAAGGAAAGGAAGGAAGGCGGGTGTATCTCCAGTAAGTGCGTCACGTCATGCGATGATGATGCCGAAGATCCACTCTTTCAAAAGTGTAAGAATCAACCCAACTCTCCCGTAAACGCCCGCCAGTCATTCTAACAGGAGCCCCAGCCACGTCACTCCGTCAATTCTCTCTCTACCCGCAAATACCAAAAAAAACTTTGTGAGTGAGTCAACCATTTATATTCTATTTGCTTTCTAGTACTACTACAAAAACTAGTAGTTTCAGTACTTTGATTCTACAGATCTGAGCCAATTCTTTTTTTCGACAGCATGAAAACCAACCACTGCATGGGTACTTTCTTTTGTAATTGTTTAACTTTGAACAGAAATATAAATTCAATGCACGATTTTCCTTACGGTCTAAAAATTTAAACGGAACCTAATACACTACGTAGGTCCACCTCGGAACAATAGCCCGCAAGGTTTTCTAACTCACAATAAATTCCGGGCTCTTTCCGCTTTCAAAAAGAAACGAAATTGATGACATTCACATTCGCTCGTATTCAACTTACTTCTTTTTTTTATTTTGAGCTCTCACAGCTAAGCTCTGAGAGGGTCTCCTAGAAGATTCTCGCTATTGTCCATTTCTTAGCATTCTTATGATAGCCGCACATGGCATAGAACATACGTATAGGTGGACCGATCTGACCTCTGATGAATGCCCACCTCGGGGTTTACCTTCAGGTCCAGATTTGCCGTCTTTACCGATTTTGTCTGTCCGGGACACAAGGCTGGGCTGAGAGAACTTTTAACACGCATTTCTCTTTTCCACTTTCATGGTTGAGACGGAGCGGACTACAAAAAAAATGTACAAAGATAGGAAAAAGCTTGTTTTCTCTTGTCGTATTTTATACCCTGTATTTTCCAGGGTTAAAACTTCCAAGGCTAAAGTTTGGTATTTTCGCTGTTCTGGTCCAAATCCCGGGGAAAGGTCGCTCAACATTGTAGCGCAGCTATATAGCACCCTAGCGCTTAGGTGTACGCACCCATACGCAACCCAACTCAAACGATCATCATTTTTTATCACCACATTTTGCGGATATGGGAAATTGGGCAACTGTCGCTTTATGGATTTCAATTATGAGTTTTTTCCTTGTACCAAAATGCAGTACAGGAAAGGCTACCTTTTGGCTGCCACACACTACCCTTCCTTCCTGCCCCTGCAACGTAAGTGTCCCAGCAATATTGTATAACAGAGGTCCGGTCCTTCTCATAAATTCATTCATTTATAAAATAGATCTCCGCTACGCGCTACGTGCTCCGTTCACCCCTGCCCTGCTATGCTATACCAAATAGGATCTTCTCTGCGGTATTTGTACACAATTTCCCATTCGGTTGTTGGGCATGACTTTCAGAACACTTTATGTACATGGGGCACCCTAGCAGGATCAGAAACTATGTTAGATCATCATTCTACTCTCGGCAATATGTTGGGCTGGCTGGCTGGACCCGACCCTCTCCTTCATTTGAGATTTTTACTCTGGAGAGCTGAGATCAAAAAAGAATTTATAGATTCATACATACAAGCAAAAGTTCAGGGACACCCTGGGTTGGTTGTCACCCTATTCTCCTATCTATCTGTATATTTAATCACTCTCTTGTCCTCTCTTAACACTTGCACACATACGTGGTGCTACTGAACTGAGTCAGGGACACGAATCCGAATTTCCGAATCCTCCCTTCCTAGCTTCGTTTGGTCTGTTCTTCTCTGTCTGAACCCAGATATCAACCATATTTCACTCCAATCCAATGATCCAGTCCAGCCTGCATCCATCCAGACATGTGGCAACCCTTTCAGCTAATTCATTTCATGGCACGTCACACAATATGAACATCCTATCAGCCCTCTCTCTCAAATTGAGCTCGTCGTCGTCGCGTGCTTTCTTTTTACAAAAAAAAACGTATTTGTTGTGTATAGGCAGCTGTACTTTTTAATTAGTTACTTTCAATTAATTAATATTTGCGTCCGATTTTTTACGAACACACTTCAACATCAAAATTTGACACCATCTTGAAGCATTTAGAATAGTATAGCCGGGCAATTACTTTCGCATCTGTATTTTGTTTAGGGCAAAATACAAAACCCACAATACCATATAATACAATCTCCTCAAAAGCAAATCAAATATTGAAGGCGGAGGAAAACAGCGGATAATCTCAATGCCTGATGTTTACTTGAATGCAAGTTTGTGAGGAAATACTAAAATTGAATCATGGAAAGCGTAGGAAATGAAAGGTTATAAGTGACTTTTCTTTGGGAAATGTCAGTATGAAATGACATTTTGATTTTTCTGACTCCTGTCAGTGGCTCCTGCCGAGGTCGACTCAACATGTCTGACTTGTCTATACATGCGGCATCTTTCCTACTTCAAACTCTGACTGACTTGGAAAAGGGGGAGTTTGGGGCTATAGCTCTTTCAAACAAGTCAACTTATGAAGCCAGTGAATGAATGCCTATTTTGTGCGAAAGTGAAAGTACAAGATTCTAGCTCTTTCACTTATGTTCTATTCAGATTGAGATGTCGCCGAAATTGTCCGTATAACTATGAACGTCTACAAAATTAGGACTCTTAAAATTTTAGCCACAAAAACAGTCAAATAGGTGCATTTAGTAGTACAGGTTCCGCAAAATAGTTTGCTCGTTAATAAGTTCTATTAATAAGCTAGAGGGGAAAATAAGAATGCACTAATCAGTCGCAGTCGCAGTCTAGGTGGTTATCTCTTTCGACTCGGCTGGAGTGTGAGGGTGTAACCTTCGGCTGGACGGGCAATGACAGATAAGAGAGTGCCAGGAAAATGGTTGTGGGAAATTAATTATTTATTGAAATTAAAAATGTGTGGTTTCTTTTAATTAGCCCTTGCCTTGCTTCCTCTGCCCCCAATATAATTGCTCAAAAAATAATTAGCTCGTCATTCGCATCGCCATCGCACTGTCTACCTCGAAATCCAACTAAATTTTGGTTTTGCAATACGTGAATCCAATTGCAGTCCCTCAAAATCTGGTAGGTTAAAAAGTGTAGAGTGTACGAATACAGCATATACATATTTGACTGGAAAAACAGCGTTAGTAGACATTTCATAATATGCCTTCATCAGCATCAAACCAAACCAAATCACAATTAAGGTCTCAGCCTTCATCTCTCACTCAAGTTCAGCAGCAAAACAGGCGAACTTGCAACTTTTTTCTGCCAATGTAAATATTTTCGTCAAGCTAAACATATTGCTCAATTACAAATTCCATTTTCTTGCCATGATTCATGATTCACTCGACTTTTTCACCCCTGAGCAGAAAAGAGTTGACCTTTTCCTTCCTTAGTGTTATAAATATGAATTGGCATTTTGAACTTGGAGGAGAAATCAGTGTAGACTGTAGAGTGCACATGCTCCATTCTCTGTGTATCCTATTCTAATATCACTTTGGAAATATTTTGTACATTCAACATTCATATCCTTTATTCTTGTCTACCCCTAAGCCAAAAACTCACCACAACTTATTATTATCCTTTCGCCACCAAATGGCCTGCAAACTCTTCTATCTTCTTCAGTTATCTTTCATTCCTGACTCACATAATTTGTCCCCACCACGTCGTCGCCATACTTCTTGTATTCCAATTTTCTCATTAATTCCCACTTCCCTCAAACAACGTTTTCAGACAAGACACACACAGTTCTAGAACAACATAGTGAGGAAATTGCAAAATTTGCATAAATGTTTGATTTTGAACATTGCTCTGCTGTCTGCTGCTGCTGCTCATAATTAACTCCCCAGGGAGATAGTTTTATATCTTGTTCTGAGATTTTACAACCACATTTGCGACAAAGTTTAAGTGTCGATTTATATTAGTAACATGAAGTGAGAGAGTGAGGAGGGCAGGCCAGTCTTCTTGATGAGAAAAGCTGTAGTAAGTAGTCAGTCGGTGCGGTGGTTGCTGGTGAATTCAATGGGTATAGATAAGCACTTAGGAAAAGTGAGTTGGTCGGGTTTTGTAGCTTCTCGTTATGACATCCAAGCATCATCACAATCACATCCCATCCCATCCTGCGGTCGCTCCTTCATAATGCTTTTCTGAGCAAACTGAGCATCTCTCGCATCCCAATATCATTTTCTGCTAGTTTCTAACATAGTAATCGTCGTCATTTTACTACTACTTTGCTCTTCTTGCCTTTAACGGGAATTTGTGTTCATTCATATATCTGTAATATGTTTCATCTTCAACCAGCCCTTCTGCACGCCAGCATGTAGTATCCATCTATTCTGCCCATATTATTAATATGGAGAAGTTTGGTGGAGTTATAGTACGACCTCCACGGAGTGACAAGACTTGACTCCACGCTCAGGCTTCGACTGATACGATAATGTATGTAATTTCTCTGATAGCAACTCCAGACCCTGCTGCTCACTGCTTATGTACTGTTTTTCATTCAACACTTCAATTCTTTACTCAACTTTATTTATTCACTCATAACCTTCCTCGTTTCCCTCCATCAAACCAATTTTTATTCTTCAACAAACTTTTCTCCAGGCTCAGACATTCCTTGAACAGATTTTCAATCAGATTTCTGGGCTTCGACTAAAAGATAGGATGGCTAGGTTTCATATTATCACAATTCTGAGTGACTTTTCTAATCAATTTTGGTTGTTGCCTTGTTTAAGACTTGTTGGGAACGTGTTAATTGCAACCAAAGTGTAATTAATGGAAACGATTTGTTTGCCATCAGATGGTCGGCAACGGTTTTGAAGTCATTTGCCAAGAAAACAACCCGATCGAGCAAAGTGAAACAGCCCATTTAATTTGTGATTCTAATTCTCCTTGACATGACACTTACACACTTTGGCTAAGAAGCTCCTTAAGAAATACTATCTTCCAATTGTTCAATGAATTTGAAGTCAACTGAAAGCAGCATATTGAAAATGACGTGGAGGCAAGCCCATGTATTGTGGGCAAGTACTATGCACGTAAGTTAAATGTTGTTATTTTTTCAGTTAATATAAATCTAAGATAGGACAGGATGAGGTGACAAATAGATGTAAAGTAAATTGTGATCAGTAATCTCGGTTGTTCTGTCGGTGTCTCGGAATGCCCAGACATGATGCACGTGTAGATAACACCCGGACGGACGCGGGGGGATTGGGCAATGTTGGTTTTGCTTGTGCATGCATTGCATGGGCTGTGGTTGTTCAGTTGTTCTTTAGTAGGAGACAACAATAGGCTGAAATATTACACAAATAGGTAAGTGTGGAACTTAGCATAAGAGTGACTCCGTCCGACCCGGCGACGACAAAATACAACAACGTTTTGAGGAGTTTTGATATAAATATTTATCAGTTCTTTTCACATGGATGAACTCGCTTTTCTTGTTTTTGAGTTGAGTTGACTGTCGCCTCTGTTCCATCTCCGTTCCATTGAATTCCACTCATCCATTCTTCTCCTGACTATGTATTCCATTACCATTCCAACCAATTCTATTCCAGCAGTGTCCGTTCCCTTAAAACATATTACTTACATACTAGTTGGGTGAGAGAGAGAGTAGGAGCCTGTGTGACAAAATAAGACAAACATTTTCCAAACTTCACATAAACTGTAAGTTGAGAAGTTTTTGGTGCAGAATGCAGAATGAATGAGTATGACAGGGCAGAAGCTTCAACTTTAGCAATGGTTGCTTGCATGGTTGCTGTGGAATGGAAATGATGAAAGATTCACTGACACATTCAGAATTCATTTGTCAACTTTTCTTGTCTGGTTTTGATTTCCTGCAAATGAAAAGAAAATGTGAATGAATTGCATTTATTTGTGGTAAATAGTTTGGTGGCATGACTTTAATCAAATCGTTTAGGTTCAAATGTATTCTTGAATATTTGTTATTGATCGTAAAAATTTGGTCTGAAAATTGTGGAATTTGGACTCAAAAATTGCCAGAATTATGAGCTGACTAACTAAAGCCAAATTTACTGGAACCTTTCTATTAAAATCTATGAAAAATAACTTCAGACGCATAACTATGTTGTTAATTTGCAAATGTGAATCTTTCCATCTCGGCCCCCGTAATTCGCATTCTATACATAAAATCCAATCTAAGTGGCAAAATCCTAAACGCATAAATAGTCGTGAGCACAGCAGAAACGAACACAAACTGTTGAACTTTCAGGTTGCCATTTATTTATCTCATCACCCTCTTGTGAGAAATCCACTTGAAAGAGAATGGTTTAGATTTTCTTGGCAATTAATTTGGGCGACAGGACAAGTCTAATCCGTTGGCCAGATTCTGAGTCTGAGCTCTGAGAGCCAAAATCTTTGAGAGTTTGGGGAAGAGAAAAGCTAAGCAAAGCAAAGGAATAGAAGAGCATTTCATTTGCTGAGAGAGAAGTCTGATCCAATTTCCTCATTTTATTTACTGAGCATTAATATTAAATAATATTAAAGGGTAACTCGACGGGACATGACACGGGGAGAAAAGTTCCTTCTTTGGGTTCGTCTTTGGGTCTTTACGCGTCACACAATCCTCATTTCTCATGCAAGCTTTGCATAGTAAACTTTTGTCTTGTTTGTGTGTGGCATCTGGGAAACTTTAGAAATTTAATATAAACTTTGTACACGTATGAAAAGCCTTTAGTACAAGAACGTATATATTTGTTTGTATGCAGCCAGCCAGCTCTCTGTGCTCTGCGCGGCAACTTACCTTTAATGTAAAGAACTTAAGGAAGTTTGGCCGAAAGGAAAGGAAAAGGGTTGAAGTGAAGTAATAAGTTTTCCTTCTCTCCTCAAGCCAAATGTCGAGCAAATCCCAAAGCAAAATGCAATGCAATGTATGTAAGTAATGTATTAAAAAGGGGGGTCCTTCCTTGGCCAACTTGGCTTGGGTTTGGATTTTGATCTTTAAGAGTCATTCTTTGCCCTGGCACGGTGAGGAGGAACATTAGATTTGCTCAGACATGTATGAGGAAATTAAGCGAGAGCAGAGCAGCAGGGAAATTTTTAACGATGTGAATAAATAAAGAAGAATTCGGTGAAAACTCGAATTCAGAGATTTCTCTTCTCATCAGAAATGCTTTCATTATTGGGGCAAGCCAACCCAAGTTTAGTTTGCTTTAACATGTCAGCAGCTCTTGTGCTCCGATTCTTCTAATTGGCATTAATGTTTGATAAGAGTCGTTTTTTTTTCTTCTTCCTTTTCAACTTCTTTTTTGGGACTGTTGCTGTTGAGTCTGAGGGTTGAGAAAGAAAAAAACTTGACTCCGAATACTCCGAGTTCGTCAGAAGGAGTGTATATTTTATGTAGGGAAAGGAAAAGTGTAGAGAAATTGTAGAAGAACTTTAGAATGAATGAATACATTTTTTTGTTGACTTTAGGTTCGTTGGTTAGTTTGCTTTGTGGATGTAAACTAACTAGGTGCGTAGGTTAGGTGGGTTCGGTTCATTCTTCTTTTCTTCTTCCTTTAACAAGTTGCTTTCCACTGCTCTAGCGTTTCCTTTTATAATTACCTCCATCGTGTTCGATCATTCATGAGTTGGGCTAGACATGGTTTAGATTTAGCCCAACAAGCTTTTGTTGATTAAACAATTTGTGGAAAGACCCGTCGTAGATGAGATAAATGGCTGCGGGTAGAATTAACCTCGTTGCAATTCGGCTTGCTTGATTGAGTTGAAAAAACGAAAATGAATTTTTCTTTTGCACAAATTAGTTTATCAGGGAAGAAGGAAGATGCACGTGTGCCCACGTAAGATTGGGGAATACATCCGACCACATTTTTTCTATTGAACCAACGTTATTTTAGTAGCAGCATTCCTATTTCCGATTTGAAGTTTGAGATGTGCATCGGTATACAATTTCATGTTTGTAGTTTTATTTTTTTTTTGGATTGGAATCTGCGCTTTGATGCACACAAGCATTATTGGGCTGACTGTCTGAGTGAGTCTGGGTCAGTCGAGAGAAAAATTGTAAAAAAAAATCTTTTGAAATTGTTGTACATATGTGCACAAACCCAGCTGGGTTCTTGCCAAGAGAGAATAGAGATGGGCTTTCATTGTGTACTGTGTTTCCGTACCGTATTGAAAAGTGTTTCTCTCCAAAAAAATCTTTTGTATTTTTTTTCTTGAATTGTATCGTCTCGTCTTTCTTTCCTCTCGATCTCTTCTCATTTTTCCCGTTTTCAGCAAGTTTTTTCAAATGTATTTTCTTCATCTCAAAACTCAAATAAATTCTTTGCACTCAATTCAATTTAGGCAATCTTACTAAAGCTGGAATTTTGGATTTGGACGACAAGGTTGACGGTTTTTAAGTACGCAACGCGCTTTTTGAATCCCTCGTTTTCGTTGGCTGTTTTATTTTTACAGCATTTTTTTAGGATTCGTCAGTGATCTTTAGAGTTGCATTTAATAGCAAGCCTTAATTACAAGGATTTCTAGACAGCAGTTAGCTGTTGGCATCGTAACGTTTATGTTCTATCGTAATTTGACGGGTTTCGTACCTACCTGCCACCCACCCCAGTTTCTATATGTATTTGATCGCAGTTGGTGATCTTGGAACTGTTACGATGATTGGAAAAGAGCACTTCAGTTTTTTATGTCAAGATAGTATGATCGGAAAACGTTAAAAGTTGTATCCGCACCTGATGCCAATGCTTCTATTCGTGATTTGAACCGCAGTTTGGAAATTTTTCGTACATCTTTCTCATCCCAGTGCAAACGTAATAAACGTTGTGTAAATAAAATCATAAAATCCTTTGACGCAAGAAGAGCGTCCCATTAAATGGAAGAAATCTTTAACTCTCAAAATGAGAGTTCATGCCAATGCTCTTCCAGCAGTCTTTATGAATTGAAAGATGTGAAAGTGGGGCAGTTTTCAAAGACTCCAATCCGATTCGTACTTTTTTCTTTTGCATGACTCCTTTCTGTAGGATTCTAAGCCTTGCAGTGCCTTGGATTGAAATTGAATCGTACGGAATAAATCCATTTATCATGTTTCATGAAATTTAATGAGTTCCCGTGCGCTCGTTCCTTCCTTCTTTCATTCTTCCTAGCAAACGCGAATACCGAATACAATACATCAACTTATATCCATATATTTCGGGTTCTACCCTAAAATCTGGGCTCGGTCTGTTTCAGAATTTTACTATTCACACCCTTTTTTGCAGAGAAGATAAAACAAAAAGCTGAAGAGACACCAGCCAGCCATCCACTTTCATATTCCTCTTTTGACGTAAACGTAAGTTAATCCACGTTTTGTTTTATTGAAAAGCTGTCAGTCGTCAGTCCTTGGCGGCTTCAACACTGTATTTTATTGAAGGTTTTTCCCGACTTGACTTTCTCCTCCTTTCATTTCTTCTGATGTCGTCCTTCTATTATAGAGCTTATTTTTAGCCATAATCTTATTGGTATACGTCCAGTAGTTTGTAGAGTAGAACTGACTGAGTGTCTGTTAAAAATCAGTGTGATGCTTGAATACATGGATTATGCCGTGCGTGCGTGCAAAAAGCGATCTCATCTAGGATTCCAGTATACTGGGTAAGCAGACTGCTGCTGGGAAGAGAGATGCTCTCTTTTTTACAACAAAGACTCACTATCGATTTCAATTAAGCCCGTGAAAGTTTTCTCTCTTCTCTCCGCAGCCGATATTTCTCGCCAGAACTTGAGTCTGGATTCCGAGTAAAGTACAGCACATAATGGTATCCCGAGCAAAAGCTTGAATTGCTGCGGAGGGAAGGCAAGGACTTTCACTTTGCTTTCTCTTCCTATTCCTTTCTCATATATGAGATTGTTGGAGAATTCAGAGGATAATGCTCTCGTTCCTCGTGTAGTCTATATAATAAGAAGGGAAAAGACAGATCGACTCAAGTCTTGACGAGGACGAGGTTGATCACATGTGATGCTCCATTGCGTTGATGGTAATGTCAAGGCTCAAAAAACTCCCAAGTCTAGTCTTTCGCTACTGGTGAAAATAGTATTCTATCTTCATTTTGAGCCAACGGACCTTCGAAGGCGGGTAACATGAGATCTCTCACCAAACGCCTTCCTCTCAACTAGAAGAGGTTAATTGGGCCCACAGTTCCATTTAGGCATTCCCACAAGGAGACTTTTGCTCCCTTTCTCCAAAGACTTGGCACAGAAACAAAAGGAGACTAAGCAGGGTTGGCAACTGGCCCTGGAGTCCATTCCATCCAATAATACATCTGCAATACACTTGGCTCATCCACCACCATTGGGTATGGCAGCTGGAACTCGAATCTCTAAAAAAAATTCTTGGACAACTTTTTGCATGATATGGAAAGAAAAAAAGGCTAAAAACACCAAACATCTCTGCGAGTTCCACCGCAGTGCAGAATAGTGGGTTGCTTTGCCCTTTTTTGCTTTTACTTAGTTGATGGTGTTGGAAAGGAAAAGAAAGTGAAAGTGGGACAGGAGTCTGGAAGACTTTGGAAAAGAAATGGCTTGTGGTTTAACATTGTATTAAATCGTATGTAGTTGAACGAATTGATTTTGGATTCAGGGTTTCCTTTAAGATGACTGTCAGTCCTTCATGTAATTACAGAGCCATAATTGTAAGTATAGCGGGGCCATTTAGCTCACTCGATGCTTCACTTGTACGGCTGGGAAAAAATCTTTGGATTTAAAGCTGGGAAGGATGACTGCGACAACGGTAATTTTTTAGCTCGCTCTCCTCCCTTCGCTTTCCCCCTTGTTTCTCTTACCGACAATGAATTGGAAGGATTGCATCCATTACTTTCTCGCTCTCCCTTCCAACATTATTTTTTCCAAGATTCTTTCTTGCTCTTTTTTGTCTGTCCCGAATACTTTCAGTCGATTGGTCTGAGAGTGAATTCAGGCGAGAGATAAAAAGTGGTCTTGTCTGCTTCTTCACCTTCAAGCGTTGAACATTTCCTTCCCAGTCCCAATGCATGTGTCCAGTAAGTTTCCAGACCAATGCACATGTAGTCCTTGCAAATTCAGGGCCTACTGTCGTTAAGAATTCATTTCTTATGTGATTGCTTAGTTCTCCGACCGAGTGTTCTTGGACTACTTAATAATTTACTGCACATTTCGCTGACCCTGGCTGGCACCAGCTTTTTACTACTACACCCCTTGTTTCTGACCCAAGTGTAAATGTTGCAATCCGACCTATGAAATCATTGTATTTGTTGACGAGTTTGGAAACTTGGATATATCCTCTCATTTGAACAGCTTAGAAATTCATTAATATTAATTCATCCACGGATGCACAGAACGAATAGAATTTCAACACTTGTTTATCACACGATGTATTGAGGTCTACTTATAATTTTGGACAATTCATTATTTTGCGATGGACGATGGACGGAATCTGCTATTGAAGCCAGCCATCGTGCGTACTGTACTGTTTGGCGTACGAATTCTCTAGGCAATCCTACGTCTACTCTTCCTACTCATTTCTCTTGCATTCATAGTGGTGTCAGAATTTGCGTACAACAGAATCAACTCATTGCTGACTTTCTATTGTTACTTGCTGCTAGCCAATGGAATAGGAGAAAGAGAAAGTCGCGTTACGTTCTCCGTGGGAGTTCTACTATGAGGACCTTGTATATCCGGGCGGTTGGTAGGCAGGCCACGCGTCAGCCATAATTAATTATTCACTGTAAATTCTGAGCTCTTCTCTTCCATTCAAAACTATTGGATCGCATGGTTGTCGGCGGAGGATGCAGACATATTGAATAACATCACACACAACGGTTCGGTTGGTTCCTGGAATACCCGACCCGGACATTCGCCCTTCTCAGCCAACTCTAAAACAATACAATTGGATTAGGTTATGATTAGTCTGCTGGGGTTGGCGGTTCATAGATTTTCCTGGGTCTGACTACTACGGTGTGGGTGCACTATGTACTCCGGAAGAGACTAACACAAGGCTTGTGTTTCAATTTGGTGGTAAGTAGGCTGGGTGATTTGGCTGGTTTGGTTGGTATAAATGTGACAGACGGGTTAGGAAGGAAGGAAAAGGGAATGTTGTTGGAATTGGAAGAATACTAAAGGCTTAGACTATCTATCTAGAGGAGTCCTAGGCTTGGTTCGGCTCAAATGAAACAAATAGGTTCGGAATTGAGATCAAGATGGATTGGGCTTAGGAGAAGAGTTGATATGGCAAGAGACAGACAGAGGACTTTGCAGTTTGTGAGACAGAACAATTAATTCTTCTTCAAGGCAACTCAAAGCTAGTCTAGGCTACGAGTTCATGCCCAAAAACTCTATCTCTACAATCTAAGCTCCAAATATACAGTTCACAAATTCAATGCACTGCAAATACTCACACGTCACACTCCTCCGCTGCTGCTCTTCTTGTCGGAGATTTATAAATGAAATGAAATGGAATGACTGAGGATCGAATACATCCGTCGCCTACATTTTGTGCTGCTTCGAACTTCCCTGCCCGTAAAGTTAGTTTATGAGGATGTAATATTATGTCAGTTTACGGCCTGGCTGGCACACAAACTCTTCCCCACCACTGCCTCTGCATCCACTGAAATGTGATGCAATTTTACTCATATGTCATTGTCATCTACTTTTAATATTTCAATCGAGAAAATCCTACTCCTACTTTAATAACTTCTTCAAACGCATGTCAATCTAGATTAAGGAAGTTTGAAATTTCGATTCCTTTTGAATGTAATGGAATTTGATAGCTCCAGAATTCATGATGGAATGAATGGTCTGTGAGTGAATTCTTTTTTTATTTTGAAACTGTGCTAGGCTTTCGAGATAGGCATTCCCTTTGGGAAAATGTATGAGAATTACTCTACTGCCTGGCCCACCGAGAATTGAAAGTTGCAAGCACTTCAATCAGATCTAGGCAATTATGGTTTTCCAACCTCACCAAACTTCCTTTCCTGACATTTTAATTAGGTGGAATGGCTGGGCTGTATGTGAACCATTTCGCTCTTTGATTCTATGACCAAACGATTTATTATTTGGTCGGTTCAATATGTAGAAATTATTTTGAACTTGTAACCACAGCACGGCAGATAGGCCCAATACAACTAACTTTGTCAGCACTTTGTTCTGAGGTTAGCAAAGAACGGTTGAGTTGGTTTGAGTCAGTCCGTCTCAGTTCTCCGGATAAAGTTAAGTTTACATCTTGTTCTCCTTCTCCAATAAATTGAATTGAATTTTGTCTTTGCTCAGTTAGTAAAACAAAACATTTTTTGCGACATCTTTTGCTGCTACTTGTTGTGAGGAATATACATACGTAAGTACACAACACAAGTTCCATGTAATATTAAAATCTCCTCTGAGAAGAATTGTGACGGAGTGAACCACTTGTTCATTTTGAAAGACATGTGTCAGGTTCGTAATTTAATAACAAAAGGTTTATGTCCTGTTATTTCAGCCAGTCGTGCAAGTGCTATCTACTTATTTCTCAGCTCAAGCCTGAAATCCCTGCACACAGTCCTCAGCTCATAATTTCAATCACACTTTTCCCAGCTGTCTAAACTATAGTGTCCTTCATGTACTTCCATGACTGAAAGTCAAAACCTTTTGCAAAAATAAATTCAAAATTAAGCTTGTTTCCTTCCAGAACTTGAGGAACTCAGTTTTATGAAGAGCGCGCATGAAATGGATTGAGGAGATGAAATGATGAGAGAAAAGAAGAAGACGAAGGAAACTACATAACGGAGTCCATTAGTTTCTCGTGGAACTTCCTTTGGAACGAATAAAAAGATTGCCAAGAGATGAAAGAAATTGTGCGTTTTCCGTATTATCTGTCTCGACTCCTTATCATTCACCAGTCCGGTGTAGTATTTAAGTAACTGGACGGAGAACTGATAAGGGCTTGAGCGGAACATACTCTTCCGGGAACATATCTCTCTCCAATTTCGTCTTCATTACGACGTCTACTTACTACCTCAACTCACTCAACTCAATTCTCCGGACTTTCTACAAGGACTTTTACGCTCGGCTTTTCCCTCAATTTCTAGCTTTCACTCTACTGTTCTAGTCGACTGCTCAAAATAAGTAGTAGGACAGAGTTAGGAGTCAATGATTTACTCTGAAGTGGCGATATAGCATATTTGTATGAAGTAGAGAATTTGTGTTTTCTGTGTGCTATTAAAAATACTAGAGAATGAAATATTCGGTTCTAATCGGCATTTCCTTGGTTGGTAAATTGGCAAATTTGTAGCCTAACGTGACGCCCAATATATGGCAGGGGAAAATTGCAGTAAATTAAAAATCGATTTAAATCTGCAACATTTGACGGTTTGACGGCATGTTTTCAGAGTTTTCAATTTTTCTAGACCCTCCAGATTTTTTTTTCTATTTGATTAAATTAACTTGAAATCAACTGCGAATGAAGAAAATATTTGGAATAAAAGCAACCCAAGATTTCGGACGGCAATATTGACAAAGGGCACAGTGAATGGCAAACGGACAGTTGTTGTATCGAAAGTTCTAAGGTGAATTTGCAACAATACGAGGTGTCCATTGTCCAACACTAAAGACCAAATTTTAAC
>JAQGCM010000209.1:0-31913 GCA_034699705.1 Hymenaphorura dentifera
TCGGATTTTACAGACCGAGTCGCAAATTTTTAATTTTTAATTAGAATTTAGTTTTTAATTGCGAGCAAAAGTCAATTGGATTCTTTCAAATCAACCGCCAAACCAAGGATTACCACTTCCACTTCCTACCATACAGTATTTGCTGGCTAATAATTTCTGCATCTGCTAAAATATTTTGATGATAACAATAACAATAGTAAAAATGCTAAAATGTGCTCATCAATTTTGCAAAAATGAAAATGAATCAGTGAAAGCTCGTGAAAATCTATGTGTGGAGATGCGAGCACTCTGAAATTTAATTTTTTTTGAAGGTAGGGCGAGACAGGGAACATTCGAGAGAGAATCCATTCAGCCCACTCATTTACACACCGCGTTTTCACTTTTCGTTTATCCGTTCTCCCAGTGCAGTGCAGTGCTTCTTCTTTGTGATCTTGATCTGATTCTGCCGATTTTTAGTTCTCACGTCGGTCCTCAAGTCAAGTGTCACCAATTTCTATTGTTTTCCTTGCTCGTGTCAAGTCAGTGTCAATTTAAGTAAACATGGCCCCCGGAAGCGGAGATGTGGCGATGGGCAAAAAGCCAGTAGTTGGAAGAGCATCATCAAATGTCTTCAAGGACAAGTCCAAACCGGCTGACATTAGGTCCAGCAACATTATAGCGGCTAAAGGTACTATTTCACTATTTATTTCATTGCAATGGGTTAGAATGTAGAAAGAAGAAATATTGATGGTCACCGGTCTTATGAAATGACATGACAGACTGAATGATTATCTTGATGTTGATGGCCTACCATCCAAGCATGAGCAGTTTTAAAATCACTAAAAATATTAATAAATTCGTTGTGCCATTCAGGAGTGGCCGATGCTATTCGAACTAGTCTGGGACCTAGAGGGATGGACAAAATGGTAAAAAGAAGCTTCGACTTTATTTGAATTCCAGGTTACGACAGGATACATATAACAAAATTAATTTTGCTGTATGCATGATAATTTGTAGATTCAAGACCCGAAAGGAGAAGTTACCATTACGAACGATGGGGCAACAATTTTGAAGCAAATGAATGTAATTCACCCGGCTGCAAGCATGGTACTAAAAACTAAATAAATTCTTTTCCACTGGCTGTACCCGTATTTTCGCTCTTATTCTAAACTAACCAAGTACTGTATTTGTTATTTGACTAGTTGGTGGAGTTGTCTAAGGCCCAGGATATTGAAGCTGGAGATGGTACCACTTCCGTGGTTGTTCTTGCTGGAAGCCTCCTCGAAGCAGCTGAGAAATTGTTGGCAAAGGGGTTACACCCCACTGCAATTGCTGAGGGTTTCAGATCTGCCGGCAATAAGTGTGTTGAAATACTGAGAAATGAGGTAAGTGTGCCCAGCTAAGTGGCGAGTAGATAATGTATGCGTTGCTTGTTACATTTGATGTAAACTGCAAATTGCAAAGCTTAATTTAAGTTTCACTAATGACTAATCCTAACTTAGGTTGCTACTCCTCTGGACATTGAAGATCGTTCCATTGTAACAAAATGTGCAGCCACATCCTTGAACTCCAAGGTTGTGTCACAACAATCTAGCCTACTCGCCCCAATAGCAGTGGATGCTGTCTTTCGTGTTGTTGATCCCAAAACTCCAAATAATGCGGATCTTCATGTGAGTATTTGTGATCATCATTGTGAGCACATTTTTGGTGGAGAAAATATTTTTATGCATCACTTAATTCGACAATAATTTGTTTGCAGGACATTAAGGTGTTAACTATTTTGGGTGGAACGGTTGAAGACACTGAATTAGTAGAGGGCTTACTTCTCAACCGTAAAGTATGTTGCGGACCGAAGAGAGTTGAGAAAGCAAAGATTGGTCTCATTCAGTTCTGTATTTCACCTCCAAAGACAGATGTAAGTACTATGGCAGTGTATAATTAGCAGAATCAAATTTGTATTCGTGTCATAGCTTAATTCGTAGTTTGTTTGTTTCAAAAATACGCTAAATTACCCGTCTCCATCCGTTTGTGACTTGTGAATTAATTCATTGCTTAACGGACTTTGCTAAATAGATGGATATGAATGTCGTTGTGTCCGACTACACTCAAATGGACAGAGTGTTGAGAGAGGAAAGAAACTACATTCTCGAGATCGTAAAGAAAATCAAGGCGTCGGGCTGCAATGTTCTATTGGTTCAAAAATCAATTCTGAGGTACATGTCCTTCTTGTAAACATTTTCTTAAATGGCTGGCAAGCCTTTTGCCTTTGTATGGAACTTATGTGATCTGACTGAGTAATTTGTACTACAAATTTGTAGGGATGCTCTTAATGACTTGGCTGTGCATTTCTTGGAGAAACTCAAAATCCTTACCATTAAGGATATTGAAAGGGATGAGATTGAGTTTATCTGCAAAACCCTTGGAAGCCGTCCAATTGCTAGTTTGGATCATTTTACAGTAGACAATCTATCTACCGTGGATGTCGTCGAAGAAATTAATGCTAGTGGTAGTCGACTGACTAAATTCACTGGAATTAATAAACCGGGACGAACTGTGTCGATCTTGGTTCGTGGAAGTAACAAACTAGTTCTTGAGGAGGCGGCCAGGTCACTTCACGATGCTCTTTGCGTTGTACGGTGTCTGGTAAAGGAGCGGTAAGTTGATGGGAATTGTCACTTTTGTCACAAACCCATGCCCACATGTTAGTTACAAGTATATTATATTTGTATTTACCTGTTTACATTTCACAGAGCCATAATTGCGGGTGGCGGAGCTCCAGAAATCGAACTCTCAGTTCGACTCAATCAGTATGCCTTGGGACTAAAAGGCGTCGAAGCTTACTGTTACAAGTAAGTACTTGATAAACAATATGCGTTTTACAAGCATGTGTAAGGTGTGTTATTTCAGGCTTTTATTTATGTCCAATTACTAATTTTTAAAAACTCAGAGCCTTTGCTGAAGCCTTGGAAGTAATTCCGCTAACATTGGCTGAGAACTCTGGAATGAGTGCAATCAATGCCGTGACAGACCTACGAAAACTTCATGCCGAAGGTCAAAAGAGTGCCGGTCTAAACGTGAAGAAAGGAGCGATTGCAAACATCATGGATGACAATGTGGTTCAGCCCTTGTTGGTTACACTTTCCGTTATCAATTTGGCAACTGAGACCGTGGCTAGTATTCTCAAGATCGATGATGTGGTGAGTACTTTAGTACTTATATAAAGAAAGATGAACTGTTATTTCTACCCTCTGAGGATCACACTTAGAATACATGTTTATGTTTTTATTATTGTAGGTGAACTCAATTCGATAAGCCCAACGACACTCTTGCACTTTTCTCCATTCGAAAATCCATGGGGCTGTTACCAGAGTTGCAAGCACGGTAACTCTACTCCTGGCTAACGCTTTCTAAACTTTTTTCTACCACTATTAACTGAGATGGAAATGTATTTGGACTTATTAGTTGCACTGGATTCATACCTATTTGTTAGTACCGGTCAGAAAAATAAACTAACTTTGTAACCTTCTCGAACAAAACAAATTGTGTCAATTGGTGAAGATTTATTTGTCTGTTACAACCGAGAACCGACAATATATATTTTGGTAATGAGTTATTTATCACATATGGCGTGCATTTTCAAGCTTGCATTAGTAACTGAATAAATTACACGTAGTATACTATAGCATATTACAAATGACGACAAAATGACACCAACCTATTACAAACTTCCAGAGCACCCAGGTTAGCACTTAGCAATGTAAAGCATTCCTTCGATATCCAAACCAGGTGTGCTTAAAACAAGAAATTCGAGCCCTGGTTTGGGCAGTAGTGAAACGGAAAAAAAATACGTAAGGAATGACTGCATTGAAGTTAAGACTTGATAATTGCACGAGCGGAATTATTTCGATTCATGGCATTTTTGTATTTCCAGTCGAGATAAGACATTCCTTTTGAAACGGTGCGAGCCTGGTGGAACAAAATGGCCAGAACCAGAGCGAGCACTAAATAGCCGAAGAGTGCGGTTACGAAACAAATACTCGAGCTGAAATTAGAAGACAGAAAGTTAGTCAGGTTCGGGTGTTCTGAAATACATTGTAAATGGAGTTTTAGAAAGAAACTTACTGGAAATCATGGTACACCTCAGGACAAGAGAATGGGACAAAAATTACTCTGCTGAACTCGAACCATGGGAAACAAATTGAGGCAAATGTAAGATTGACTGTGTACATGACCCACACAGCGCTTAAGAGAAGTGTACTGATGAACCAACTCCGATTTCTTTTGCCGATGCAACAATCCAACCAAACACAATGATGGTCCCTGCCGTCCACATAAAATTGACATGTTCGGCAAAAATAGTAGAACGGCAGTTTGTCGTGAATGAGTGTCACATCTTTGAAACTCTGGAATTTTGTCTTGCACATGAAACTCAACGTGGCAAGGAGGAGAAGAAGGTTGGCCAAATACTCCGCTGGACTTATTTGGACATTTCCGTATACTTCCAGTACAAACATCTGCCATAAAGCAAAATAGTTAGATTAGGTAATTTTGGAGCTGGAAAAATGTATGACATATCCAGTTGTAGAATTGCAAGAATACGTACCAAGTAACTGTAGAGAAAACTCGCAACCATGAAAGAGCAATAGAATTTGGTTCGGCGAGATCGGACAAGTACTTGCTTCCTCAAAATTTGGGTCAAAATCGGCAGTAAAAGGAATGCTGTGAATGTCGATATTGGGCCAAGGCAAGCCAGTGCTCCGAGAACTGGCAATATTAGGAATGGAATCAAACCCGCTGGTTCGACTCTTTTAGCTCCAGAAATCCATGGAATCCTAAGGCGGTCCTGCAAAACAGAACCGATTTCTTGAAGACGACCTTCCGGCATAGGTTGTCTCTGAATCAGTCTGAAATTCCAAGATATTTACACATGCGTCATTTCCTTGACTTTTCTTTAGTCTGTACAATAAATAACTGTTGATTAATTTTTAACCTCTCAAAAGTGTCATCTAAAGCCTCGCAGTCACAAAAAAGTCCAAGCAAATGGCTACGTTCTCCGTCATCATTTATATATTCGCAGCAGCACAATGGTTCTTCATCTTCACGATTGTCAATGAGGATACTGTGTGGCATTAGTCAAATCAGCTAAGATTTTGCAAAATTTCGCCTTAGTGTTCACAATTCTGCCACCGCAAACATTTCTAATTGTTGCTCGCTTGGTCAGGCAGTTAGGGTTAGGTGGTACACATGCTTAAAAATCTGAAATCACAGACAAGATCGCATTCCATTTTTCCATCCCATGCTCATGCTTTGAAAATTTTATCATCTAGGGGTTTTGAAAGTTTGATATCAGCCAAGGCAAAATATACCTGAAAACAAAAGGGTAAATTGAAAACAAATTTCGCACTTCAAAGTAGCAATACACTAAACGTCTTTTCAGCTTGCTTTAGTCTTTTAGTAGCTCAGAAGCACAGCGGCTTGACAACGGTAGCTTATTTATTTGTTATCCTATGTAAGCTGCACATAGGATAACAAATAAATAAGCTACCGTTGTCAAGCCGCTGTGCTCAGAAGGAAAGAACGCAAATGTAGACCACAGTTCAAATTTAAATTTTCACAGCAAGTAAAATTAATACAACTAAAAAATGCTAAAAGAAGTCGCAAATCTGCGCAACAATTAAAATTTTGGCACCACAGGCAGTCACTGCTAAATTACTTTTCAAAAAGAATGTCAATGTATAAACTGATGACTCCTGACTATTTTCTGAGGATCCAAAAATTGGCATTAGTAATGTCGGAGTTGGCCGAATTGGGATTGACCTTAGATTATATAATACCTATAATAGGTTTATATTATATAATCTAAGGGATTGACGCGTGACGTGCGTCATATCATTGGGTTGCCATGGTAATTATTAAACGATTGTGTATATTTTGTTTACCGTTTGGAAACCAACCAGCTGGGTTTGATGATAAACTTGCTGCAATCACAATCAGCCTTCAAGTGTCAAAAAAAAAGTCTATAATATTTCCATTGAACTTGGTGGTGGTTCTTGCTGCGACGTGACCTTCTATCCTATCGTTTACCTTTTGTAAGCATCTGACTGTGGCAAATTGCAATTTAAGTGAGTCGAAAAGTCAAATATTGAAAAACAAAACTACAAAATAACAAACCCGCCGCTGCAGCTGCCAAATCGGCAATTTTATTTTGACCATATTTCGGGGCATCGTGCGTAGCATTAAAAACATACCAATTTGCTAAAAACTCCTGCAGTTGCAAAGTTGCAATTGTAATTTGCACGACAATTCATTTTTATCGTCATTTTATTAAATGATGTAATCCGCGAGCCGGCCCGGCTGCTGATTAAATTATGATTCATTTCAGGCTCTGCAAATCCAGAACCAACATAAAATAATAATGCCACCCGCCCGAGCCTCTGATGATGAGAATGAGGATGAAGGAGAGGGTGGAGAAGATTTTGTGACCAAAAATCCAATCGGAGTAAGTTTTCACATATTTTTGTTAATTAAAAATATTAGTTAAAATTATTAGTTAATTGAAAAAAGTCTGCAAAAACAAAAAGTGCAAAAAAACATCTACTAGCAGAGGGTGGTTTCGATCCACCGACCTCTGGGTTATGGGCCCAGCACGCTTCCACTGCGCCACTCTGCTCTCGTTGAGTTCAGGTCTTGCTTTTCGGGTACTCAACACAAAACATTGGAGAGGTTGACGCATAAGTCCAATGCATTTTTACTTTCTCTTTCTGAGAATTTCATGTCTATTTACGTGATCGCCCTTGGGGAAACTTGCGATTCTAGTTTTTGCAGCATATTGTTTTGTAGTATCAATCATAACAATCGCAATCTGCAACAATCATGTCGTAAAGACAAGCCAAGCCAGGCAATGGCAACAATGAAAATGACAATCAGAATTAATTAATATGGGCGTGTCATGGTCGTGCAGTGCACTGCTCACTGATTTTAATTTCAGCAATAGATATTGTTAATTGTTGTGGATTTAATTATAGAGCTTAAAAATGTAGAAAAGCAAAAAAAAGGCAGAGAAGTAAAAAATTACTTTTTATGTGTTGCTCATTCCTTAGGAATTCCACGGACACCGAAATGACAAGAATGAGCGACATGGGCGTGGGCGAGCAGTGCTACCAAACGGAGATTTGTATTTGGGGTGCTACTACCGCGGTCAAAGACATGGACTAGGTTGTTATCGCTATAAAAATGGAAATGGAGCTCGCTATGGAGGAGATTGGACCTTTGGAGAAAAACATGGCTGGGGAACGTTTTATTATCCTGATGCTTCTCAATATACTGGTTAATAATAAAATGTTGCAGAATATAGAAAACCTCAATATAAGATATGCATAAGACTATGTTATTTTTGCAGGAAATTGGTCTCATGGAATAAAACACGGGTGGGGAGTATATGTTTATCCGAATGGTGATGAGTACGAAGGTTGGTGGTATTGGGGAAGTCGGAATGGACGTGGAATATATCGGACTAAGAAAACGGGAGAAAAATTTGTCGGGAATTGGATTTTGGGGAAGAGGCAAGGCCCTGGAATGATAATTCGACAGCATCACCGTTTCATTGGCAGTTGGTACAATGATGTGGCATGTACAAGATAATCTATAGTTTTAATAATAAAAAATTGCAAATTTTCTACCATGTAACATTGTCAAAATTTAATTGATGTAGCCAAGGGGAGTTGGAGTCTACATTTTCCCGGAACTTGGAACTGAACAACATGGAAAGTATACTCACATGAAAGCTTTGCCCGGATCAGAGGAGCGATTGGCAGCGTCTGGTAAGCAAGTTAGAATGGTTCGGGCATCTCCACCTCCACCCGATCCTATTGAACTTGAAAAGGACAAATACGACGTTTTCCTGGCAAGTCGATTGTCTTTAGTCAAAACCATGAGAATGATTATGATTTTTTTAATGTTTTTAATTAAAATGTTCACAATCTCTACAGAAAACAATTCAAGAGGAAGGAGGCGAGGATTATGATGCCGGTGAAGAAGGATCGCCCTCAGCACTCATGGATTTACTATACTCGAAACAATTGGTAAAGCCCGATGGAACTGCCTCCGCCGTGGAAGGTTCAGGAGCAATTCCAGGTGAATCCCAAGGCGTCATGATGAGTCCTGTCGCGAAAGCAGAATACTTGATTCAACTCTACATGAAAGACTGGATTTCGGATCAAAAGAAAGAGGATGAGATCAGAGTTCCTGTGGTTCCAATGTGGAGAGTTACTCACGTCACTGGACTGTTTACACCGATTCCAGATGAAACGGTCCCACCACCGCCCATGCCTCCCACTCCACAACCACCGATTGAAATTGAACCCCAAGCTCAAGTAAATTCACATTTTAGCTCTGAATCTAATTTCTTAAATTCTTTTGAATTCCAAAAGCCCCCAACTATATTCAGGTTATTCAAGCCGAGGTCAAAGCAGCTGAAGAAACCGAGGATCCCATTGTCCAAGCCAGACGCCTTGCAATGACCCACGAACTTTCAGCTGCTTTCATGGGCTCAGGAGTTTGCCAGCATTCATCTGTCCATATCAAGATTCCACCAGACGAAGTGCCATACAGTCGGTTCTCGGAGTTGGATTTCAACAATTTGGATGATTTCAGAGCAAACATTGAGGCTACAGGGGGACAACTTGAAGCTCTGAATTTGGAAGAGGCGATTAAAGCCAATCAGTAAATTAAGCAATATTTTCGTTAACTTTCTTATCTAAATCGAAAGGTTGTGATTTAACAACAACTTTAAAATGATAGGCAATACATGAAAGCCCATGGTTTAGAAGTGGCAGATCGCTGGCGAGGTAATCTGGGCGCTGATGGACGCTGCGTCCTCCCAAATATTCCACTTCCTCCTGGTGGAATTACTCCCTTCACCGCGACCACAGCTCCAACAGCAGAGCCCATGACAGGTGATGAAGAAGCAGTCACTGAAGAGGAGGAAGTTGAGGAAGAAGAGGAAGGAGACGAGGAACTATCCTTTAACCCCGTAATTGACTAAATGAATATTTTAATTTGCAATTCGATTATAATTATGTGTCTTCTACCAGGTTTCTGAAAATGATGAAAACGATACGGACTACTACTAATAATTCTCAAACATAAACATGAATATGTGTTTGGAGAAAATTTAACAACAAAAAATCCAATGTTGATACAAAGTTAACAGAATAAATGCAATGTGCAATTTCACTCATTTCATGTTTATCGAAAGTCATTAGAACCATTTGAGTCGGCTGTGCGGGCTGTGCCTGTGTTGACTGCGTTAGATATGTGGCTGATACTGTGCTAACTTATTATTTCGTCGTAGTAAAATTGTCAACAGAAAATCTGTTGTTTCGAATTGATTACCAACACGATTAATGGGTTTTCTGGTTGAATCCAAATCGGATGATTTGCAAATCCAGAGAAATTGGCGTATGAGGATCGAACCAGCAGTATGCACTTTGCTCATTAGCATTCAAGCAAATAATAATCCAAGTGTTTGCAAGGTCGAAGGAGAAGTTCTTCGCCCTCATATTATTGTTAACCATAGCGAATTATAATTGTCGAATCCTGAGGATTCTAAAGAACAAAAGCGACGAAGAGAAAAATATTCCACACCTCTCTCTACATCATGTAGGTTAGAAGAACATATGTGTTTTTCAAGAAGTCAAATGGTACTTTGTCCCTAGAATTGCCAGATTTGCATGTTCATTAATTAGAGGCCATCTGTATTCGGCACAAGAGAATATAAAAGTAGGCTCCATTGTGCCAAACGTATTTCATTGTTTCAAGTTTCTGACGGTAAACTTTGAGATAAGCTGCATCTAAAAATGGTGTTTCGGCAAAGCCTTGTCGCTTTAGGATGTTGCTTATTGGCTTCACTCCCGGCATTGTTGGGTAACTTTTAGTAATAATTACTTTCAAAATTATTTGAAGATTTTAAGGCAGCGCTAATAAATCGGTTTAAAAACTTAGAGGCATCTTCAGGAAAGAAAATGGTGTGCTACTTTGGAAGTTGGGCTGTTTACCGGCCTGGGAACGGACGTTTTGACGTGGAGAGCATTGACCCCATGGTGCAATAATATACTATCATAATCATAATGAAATATTACACTATCATTATATTTTGCCATATTATACTAGCTTTGCACACATGTGATTTACGGCTTTACTGGTTTAAGAAATGGTGAAATTGCATCCTTGGATGGATGGAATGAAAGATGCGAAGGCTACGGCAAAGGTTAGACGACAAAAATTTATTAAATAGGAACAAGAATCTTTTTTACAATATGAAATAATATGTCCACTTATCTGCAATCAACTTTTCTAGGAGCTTATGAAAGGTTTACAAAGTTAAAAGAAAAGAATCCAGAACTGAAAGTCATTGTTGCAATTGGTGGCTGGAATGAGGGTTCCATCAAATACTCTCAGGTTTGAATAATTCTCTTGGTTTTATGTAGTCCTGCGATATTATAATGCTAATTTTCACAAATTGATTTTGAAGATGTCCAGAACGCAAGAAGGCCGGCGAAAATTCATTGACAGTGTGATTGTATTCCTGGAGAGATTCAAGTTTGACGGTTTAGATTTAGATTGGGAATATCCAGCAAACAGGGATAGTGAAGATTATCCAGAAGATAAGGTACATTGAGGCATTGCAAAATGTTTACAGAATTTGCAATAATTTGATTCATTTTTTTGCAGCAAAACTTCGCACATCTTGTCCGAGAAACTCGAGCGGAATTTGACAAATACGGTTACTTACTAACAGCGGCGGTCTCAGCCGGTGAACCGACAATTATAAAAGCTTACGACATTCCAACAATTTCAAGGTCTCCTACGAAATTAATATTAAAATCGTAGAGAACGTGGAAATGAAATGGTCGTGTTCTCCTTTTCTCCAGATACTTCCATTTTATAAGCATTATGGCTTATGACTTTCACGGTGCTTGGGACAAACACACTGGACATCATGCTCCACTTTACAGAAATCCTCTGGACGTTGGGCAATTCGAAGTTTTCAATGTGGTAGGTGAAATTGGTACCAAATAAAAAATAGTCAAGTTTTGGTAACGTGAATTTGGTGAAACTGTTGCGATAATTAGAAATTATAATTAGAATCATAGTGTCAGCTATTGGATTGCAAATGGAGCTCCGCGTGAGAAGCTGGTTTTGGGGATGGGCACTTATGGTCGCGGTGTAACGTTGAACAAAGCAACTGAAAATGGTCTGTACGCTCCAGGAGACAAACCGATTCGAGCGGGCCCTTACACCAGAGAAGCCGGCTTTTGGGGATATAATGAGGTAACTTTAATACAAATATTAAAATTTGCAAAAGTTTGAAATTTCAAAAATTGTCTGATTTTAATATTTCAGATCTGTGACACTTTACGCCGCGAACCTGACCGTTGGACGGTTGTAACCGATCCTTACTATTTGGCCCCCTACGCCTACAACGGTCGTGAATGGATTGGCTACGATACACCTGAGAGCATCAAAATCAAAGTATTTTATAAGATTTAATCAACTAATTCTTACCAGCAAAATTGCATCGAAATCTTAATGCTGGTGTGTATTCGATTTAGGCGGAATATGCTCGCGATATGGGACTTGGTGGTGGAATGGTTTGGTCCTTAGAAACTGATGATTTCCACGGCCAATGCCACGGGGAAACGTTTCCTCTCATCAAAACCATATACCGAACTCTTGTTGGACCTTATCCAGGCTACGAATGGCATCCAGAACCTCCTAGAAGCTCCAGCAATGTAGTTTGCGACTACTACAAACCAACATGGGTTCCAATGACTCCGGTTTGCAGCCATTTTTCCAAATTCCAAATTTCCAAATAACTTTACTTTTAATAAATTAAATTCTGGAATTCTTTGTAGAAAACAACAACGCCGTATCCTCCACTCCGAACTTACAGACCTGAATTTCCAAAACTCACTTCTCAATATCGTCCACGCCCAACACCTCCACAAATAATTGAAACCCCATATCCCGTCGTCATTGAACCCGAAAGTCCACCGGTTATTCAAACTGTCAAACCAGTTCCACCAAAACCGCAACCAGTTGTAATTCCTCCACCTGCACCTGAGCAAGCAGAACCACTCCCACCCCAACCAGCGCAAGAAATTAACGAGGTTCCTGATAGCCATCCGATTTGCCAGGAGGAAGGAATTAACAAAGATCCGGAAGGGGACTGCAGCCGATTTTACATTTGCCAACAAATCGGAAGTAAATGGAAGAGTTATACCCAGCATTGTCCTTCTGGAACTGCATTTGATCCCAAAATTAAGAGCTGCAATCACCCAGGGCTCGTTAATGGTTGCCAATCTATTAAACCAAACAGTTTTTACAGGCAGGGAAGCATCTAATTCATACATGTCTACATATGCGATAATATCTGCAAAATAAATTTGGTTAGGGCTGTGGCTCTTAAATTGCGGATTTATTTCTGTCAAATGTCACATCATCTCTCTTTGTTGCTTTGATTACACATTGGCTTTGATTAATTGGCTGACATTTTCACATTGAATAACATAACATAATATTGATTGAGTTGCTCTTATTAGGGACTATTTTAAACTCGTTTCATCGGTTGCGTTGTATTATTTATATCTAGTATTCCACACCGGTATAGCTCCATTGACTCCTGTACATTTCCCTGCAACATCAACATGTCGAAGAGGTCATGCAGTCTGCCGAACATCGGCAGACTTTTTTTTAGAATACATGGACAATGACCACATCCAATTTGGTTCTGAGCTCATTAAAAATGTTGGTTGGATTGATTTCATGGAACGCCACATCGGCAAACACATCGCAATTTGTGAAAAGTAAACCGGAATAGCTTTGCACGCAAGTAAGGACAACCACTGGAACCGGGTAGGGTAGAACGTATCCATGGATGCCGGGTAGTCAACACGGAATATATTTCGGTTCAGTTTGAGTCCGTTCCACAGTCCGAATCTCTCAACCCAGAAAATCGAAACCGCATGCACGCACACCTGTATATTTTCATAGGGCATGACGGCAGCCAAGAAACCCTACTAATGAATCTTTAATTTCTCCAATAACTCTTGAATTTCACTAACTAAATTCATTAGCTTTCTCCGTCGCCAAAACTATCGATCAGCATTCTTCCTGTCGGCCTGTCCGCCTTAACAATCCAAACGTAGCAGAATGATTTCAAACGTAGTGGAAATAACAATAGAGTCTGAATCTGTTACGAAAACTCTGAAGTAAAGTGTAATTTTATTTCAATTAGTCAATTGGCCGAACAAAATGTCACCTCCGTTAATCAGTGACTACAAGAAAAGTTTCACTGTGAAGCGGCTATGTCAAACATTCTTAGGTGGTCTGAGACTGTTCGGCATTCCGTACGTTTACATAATTGTTCAACTTGTGCTCTTCACTTTTCCAGCAATTATTCTGAGTGTTGTTAATTTCGCCACGGATAATTGGAGTGTTTGTTGGAAAGCAATTGTCATTGGACTGTCGGTGCTCCTTGTCGATTTTAGTCTAAATTTGGGGCTGTCATACCTGAAAAGAGCGAAACGGGTTGGTGCGAGCCCAATCTTTTCGCGTCGGGGTAGCACATTTCTTGCAGAAGAGGATCGTGTAATTCCAGCTTTTCAAAGCTAATCAATTCAATTCTAATGTTTTGAGAGTTTAAAGTTTCACCATTAAAATTTAACAGGTGGAATATGAAGGTTTCTTTGACCGCTCGACATGGGTGTTTGTAGCTCCAAATGCCACGGTTGACGACTCGCTAATTATAGTCGGAGTTTTGACCTCAGCTCTTGCGATTACTTTATGCTCTCCTCTCGTCATTCTTGAAGTAAATTTACTTGTAAACCAGCAAACTTTCCATTGTTGAAAATGTGAATGTTGACTTAATCAGCAAAATTCTTATTTAACAGCGCACTGGAAATATTTTACTCAGAACTTTGGGTGTTTTCACCTTATGCAATCAACGCTACAGTGCTGTGATCAGTCTCCCTCCTGAAATCTCAACTTTTGATCCAATTCGACAGAAAAATATTCTTTTCAGACCATTTTATGCGAGTCTCCTTGGCTTGGGATATGTCACTGCAGAGCTGTAATGTACTCCTTCAAATTAATCTGAATTTTCGGGAAAATTGATTTTTATTTAAACGAAGGTCAAATGGCGACCCGAATTGCGGTTTTTGGTTTCTGCTTGGTCTTTCGGTACTACCGCTTCTCTGGGGTCTTGGAATCTTTCCACCCCTTGACGCTATATTTCCATGGCTTGCAGAAATTGTAATTTAAATTTTGCAGAGCATGAATTATGAATTTCTTCCTAGGTTGAAATTTTTAATTTTTAATTTCTCAGGTACTGAAAATTATGGGTGGTTCGCCAACGTATTTCTACGCTGGAAATTTCCTAGCTCTCCTAATTGCACTGCTATGCCCTGTGATAGTTTTCATTAGCCGACTCGATAATGTGCTAATAATTCTTATTCAATGCTCACTAGGCTATGCGATTTCGTGCGACATTGGTAAGGTTTTTCACATTTTCGTGCATTACAGTTTCGAAATGTTTATTTTCTCATATTATTTCAGGAGTTTTGCTGCGTTTGAAAGGTTTCTCGAATGAAGGACGTCGACAGAAAGCTAGAACAAATATAATTAATTTTCTAAAACCTCTGCTATCCGTATTGGGGTCACTGATGTTTGCAAGCATCCCAATGATAATCGTCATCCCACTGATCCCACCGAAGCAGATCGAAATTATTTTACTTATTACGAGTATTACGATCGCCCAAATCTCCTATTTATTCGGCCAATTCCTAATTGGAAATGTTACCAAAGTTTGGAACAAAGTTCACTTTGTCCATGCCATTATTGCCCAGAGCTTAACTTTCATTTTGCAATTTTGGATTGCTGTTGAAATTAGTTCAGAGACAGCAGAGGGGCTGTCTTTGAAACACTTGCTGACACAAATATTAACAATTCGAGCTTTTGCACAGTCGATAACGCATCCTCGGTTGAGTTCCTTGGACATGTCAGTTGTGGCCTTTCTGCAAATCATGGAGTCGAATGGACAATTCGAATTCGTTGTTTTACTTTTTTTCGTTTCGATCATACGAGAGCGATTGCACGTTTTTCTCCGACATTTTTCCTTCATAGGAATTGTCATCTATTCGACCGTTCAAACCGTTCTACTTGGCAGTGTGTGCCAAATGTGCGGTAATTAAGATTTTAATTAGTCCAATTTGGTTTTAAGCAACTGAAATTCAAATTGTGCGTAAATTTTTAAGGTGCAATTTTGCTACTTCTTCCTTATTCCTTATCATCACTAATAATCTCAAGTTTGGTCGACGGCTCAACATTGAGCTCCCTTTTCACACTTCCTATATTTTTGACCGGATTTCCACGGCCAAATTCATTTTGGAAGGGCTCCTGGTTTCCAAAAGCACCAATAAATCTTCAGGGAACAAAGAAAAATTTGGATTGGATTCTGTACTCAGACATTGCGACTTCATTAACAACTACACTTGTCAAGTCCTTCTGTAGAGCTCATCTGAGTAAGCTGATTAATGAAATTAAAATTTTTTACTCATTGTTGCCGATTATGGACTGTGCTTTATAATATTTGCAGAGATTGAGCCAGGGAATTGCTACGTGGCGCGATATGAGGACAGATTAATCTTCATTCGGATTTTATCGTCAGGCTGGAATTTTGCATATCTACAAGTGAAGGGATTAGAAATGCAAGAGCAAACTTCTTGCCACCACCAGGTGATTTAAACCCTTGTTGACTGATGAAATTGCAAATCATTACAATGCTTTTATATTGCGATAACAGGAAGCTGCGGCAATGGACGAGCTTTTCGAAAAGTGTTTCGGAACAGACAGAAATTCATGTTTGAGTCCAAAATGTTCCAGGTTAGAATTACGAAACAATGCTCAAACTTTAAAAAATTCATTTTGCAATGTAAACTTCGATTCTAGAACACCCAACATTCTGCATCCCTTGATGACAGTTCGTGTCTCGACGTTTTCTGAGTCAAAAGCTACGATATTAAATCTAAAATCCAAAGAAGAACGAGCAGTGTTTCAGAAGATGTTTTTTAAAACTTTTTCTTTTCTGTGGATGAAGAGCAACCCACTTTTTCACGGAATCGATGCTTACAGAAAATCAGTTTGTAGTGGTTACAATCTTCATTCTACTGAAAATTCATCACTTGCAAGCACACCACTGTCGGACATCCGGCATAATAATTTCAGTTTTGACTACGGTGTTTCTCCGAGAGAGAAATTTGCCAAAGAGCTGATGATGAACCATCCAAATTCAATTGACGAGATGAATACGAGAAATACGTTTGATAGCGGAAAGCGGAAATCCAAAAAGTCATTCGGTAAAAGTTAAACAGATTGCAAAACACATTTTTATATTCCTGAATTGCAAGATTATCTGTTCAAAATAGGAAATGAGTTACCCGTTTGGAATTTGTCACATCTGCCAACACTTCCTGGAATGGAATTCCGGCCAGGAAATAATGACGCAAACGGCAACGGCAGAAATTTTCAGACTGAAAGACCGGGAGAGCGAGATAAAAATTTGATCACAAATACTTGGATTAGTAAATGTCTCGGGGACTTAATCATGGCTCAGGGAGCGAAAGACAAAGTCGAAGAACTTTGCTGGGAAATCTGGGGGCTTGTCTTTGCTGAAATTATTGGTAAAAACATTTGCAGACGCATTTTCAGTTATTCAATTAGAAAAGAAAATATAAAGAAATTTCTTTTCACAGATTTCGCTCAAGTTGATTTGCAAAGATTCTTCTCGGAAATTTTTGTCAGTGAAGTACTTCAGATTATGAAATTAGACGGGTTGTCTTTGGCCGACATTTCAATTCAGGCGTTTCGGTACAGACAAATTTTGCTGAGAAAGTTTACACTACTAGATAGTCAACTCGAGGTCGTTGTTGTATTTGTTTTTCTTTATTAGCTATGCGAGTAAACTTGCACTCGACGAAATTTATAATTCTTTTGAACCAATTTCGGAAGAGGATATTTTTGCGGAATTGACATACTTTGAAGAACATTGCATCCGATTTTGCACACCGTCTGAAATTGGAACATTTCTTCAACAGAAGGATGAGCGAATTATATCAATGGTTAAAGGAGATGACGGAGTTACACAACTCAAAATATATAATTACGAAACTGGTGGAGTTGAATTTAGAATTGGAAAAATGTCCCGTTCTTGTGTTGAAGGGATTTGGGCCAATCTAAACATGGAACTCCTCTACTTGACAAGTGACGATGATGAGAGGTTTTCAATTCAAGTTAGTTTGAATTTTTCGAACTTTGGTTCTACAAGTAAAATCTATTCTAGTCCTGAATTTGATCCGTATTATTGGGATTTTTGTACAGAATGACAAATATTTAATGAGAAATATCACAACCCAATGTGCTAATTCACCTCTGGGGTATCCTGTTTTTGATGCAATCTTTCGCGTGAATCTCTTCAACTTTAACATTGATCAAATGTGATGCTGAATCAAATCATAACTAACCTTGCCTTAACATTAACTAGCTCTTTCTTAATTTCGATATAATCATAGGAAATATGTGATCTGATTAAATGGTGATTTGCTATACAAATGCATTTTTTTCGAATGAATTAAAGAGCCAAATTTTGCATTCACTTTTCTGCCCAAACCAACTCAACAGATCAACTCACTAATCGTCAGTCCAAGATCAAAAATCAGCATTTGGTGTAAGAATGCTACTACGAGCTTTTACTTTGCAATTTTATCGTGGTTCAAATGGAATGCTGCAAGAATTGTGTAGCTGATGTCCCGGAGAATTTACGATTTCCCATTAGATTTTACCAAAACACATTAGAATTGTAACTAATTTGGTATTGGCTCTGTTAGTCTTCCTGAATTTCATCCTCCTCATCGTCAGTCGCAAGGTACGAAAGAGTAGCGTCCTGTGTTGGCACAGAATATTTTGACGGATTCCGAAGCTGTAATGGTTCGCTTAAAGCAAGAATTTATTACATACCTGAAATTGCTGATACTCTGAAATAAGATCATTCAAATTACTTTCAGCCTCTGTAAATTCCATCTCCTCCATACCTTCGCCGATGTACCTGAAAGAGAACAATCAAGAGAGAGACCGTTTAGCTATAATCAGGCAGATTAAATTTTGAGATGTTAATTGTTTGGCATTAATTGACTATATTTTGTATTTACCAATGCAAGTACGCTTTACGACGAAACATGGCCGAAAAACTGTTCGCTACTCGTTTCCAAAGCATAACTATAGATGTGTTGTTCCCTGTAGGAACTTATTTCAGTTTACCATTTCTGAAACGTGTAAATCTAAATACCTCAAGAATTACCAATGAAAGTGGCCGACATCTTGAGTCCTCTAGGAGGAATATCACAGATTGCAATCTTAATATTGTTTGGAATCCATTCGACAAAATATGGCGAATTCTTATTTCGCGTGTTGTACATTATTTCCTCAACTTCCCTTGTCGATATCCTACCCCGAAAAATTGCTCCACAAGTTAAATATTTCCCGTTTTTAGGCTCACACGCTGTCATGAGGGTTTTCGCATCGAACATCTGAAACAATTTTTTAATTTTGACTTTCTAAGCCAAATCTTGGGATCGAATCGAATTGTCACCATTTTTGCACCTGTTGAATTAGATCTGGAACCGTTAGGGCACGATAGGGCTGATTGCCTCTGGAGGTGAGCGGAACAAATCCAGGTATAAAAAAGTGGAGCCGGGGATAGGGTACAAGATTTACACTCAATTTTCTCAAATCGGCATTCAATTGGCCAGGAAATCGAAAGCAAGTTGTAACACCACTCATGACCATCTGTCAAATTCAGTACCATTCTTAATCAGTGCACACAACTATGCCTAATTCTGCAAAATTACAGCTATAAGATGGTTCAGATCAGGGTAACTCGGTGCACTGAGTTTCAAAGTTCGGAAGCAAATATCGTAGAGAGCTTCGTTGTCCACACAAAAAGTTATGTCTGTGTTTTCGACGAGTCGGTGCAGAGATAGCACGCTGTTGTAGGGCTCAACCACGGTGTCGCTGACCTGTGGATGTAACCGATTCACCGAATGTCAACACCGATTAGTGCCCACGATTAAAATATTGCAAATCATGAACTACCTTTGGAGATGGAATTACAGTAAAAGTCATTAGTATCCGGTCCGGATATTCATCCCTCAACTTTTGCATGAGTAAACTGCCGAGCCCTGAGCCAGTTCCTCCTCCGACAGAATGCAAAACTTGAAACCCCTTTAAATCGCAACAAATTTAATTTCTGTCCAGAAATTCAATGCAGACAAGCTTATCTCTACTAAACTATTTCACCTGCATACAGTCGCAGTTTTCGGCCTCTTTACGACATATGTCCAGAACATAGTCGAGCATTTCTGCTCCTTCGGTGTAGTACCCTTTGGCCCAATTATTTCCTAATTTTGTAAACAAAATTATAAATTGTATTCCGTAATTCAAAGCAATATACACACTTGTAAGGGTCCAATTACCTGCGCCACTTCTCCCGAATATGAAATTATCAGGGCGAAAAACTTGGCCGAAAGGACTGCAACGGACATTGTCCAACGTTCCCGGCTCTAAATCAACCAAAACAGCTCGGGGGACATATTTGCCACCTGTGATAATTTTGGAATGCTGAAGTTCATTATGTTCTAATTAATAAATTTAAAACAATAATATGCATCAGCGTATTCATTAATAGGGCTACCGGTAGCTTCGTTAAAATACACGTTTATGCGCTCCAGCTGAAGATCACTTTCTCCACACCAAGTTCCGGTCGGATCAATGCCATGTTCATCGCAAATGACCTCCCAAAACTAAAGATTGTTTTGAATAGTTTTTAAATTGCTTTGGCTTCACATTGTGCAACAATCATTTTAATGCTATTGCACCTTAGAACCAACTTGGTTTCCGCATTGTCCTAAATGAACAGTCAGAATTTCACGCATTTTGATGATAAGAAAGTGTTGCAGGTTATTTAAATATAAAGGAAACAGTCGACCACATTCTTAAAATTAGGACTATCCGAAAACTTCAGTAAATTTTGATTGATTGGGATTAGTCTTTAAAAAATTAAATTTTGAAAAATTATGAATTTTGAAATTAATTTTGATGATTCTTTGCGATTGTTAACCTCATGGCTTTCAAATTTATTTGCGTGCAGTTCTTTCCATTGGCAACGGTAATGCAATACAATTAATTAATGGACTAGTCATTTGAGTTTTGCACCTTGGATCAATTCGACAAATTTGATTCCATCAATTTAATTCCTACATCTGAATGTTGCGATACGAACTCGTCGCTTTGCAAATATTTTGGTGCTTCTATTTTTGCAATTTGTACGAGACAGGTTAGCTTCGAAATTATTACATTGCAGAGGTCCATTCTTTGACATAAAGCTCCAAAATTTTACAGCATAAATCGGAACCAAATTCCGATTCCGAACAGGTTCTTTGTGAACTTTACTTTCTAATATACAAGTTTGCCGAGTAGATTGACCGTTAGTGCATTATTCTAATTTTTAAGATTTCGGTTTGCATATTTGCCAGACCACAATTTCTGCAATGTCGCAAATAAAACTAAGGAATGACTAGATATGGCAGAAGGGTGTCAACATTTTCCATAATACTTTTTTGGAGACGTCTTGAAACGGATAAGTTCAGATTTTATTATTGGAGAAAGAAAATTAAAGTGCAGAACAACTTTTCGCAACCAACAAATTCCAATGTGTGCAAATTAACATCAAAATTTCGACAACGATTAGAAGGTAATGCAAATTTACAATCGTCTTCGTCTATCCAATCTTCTCGGCCGTGTAGCTGTGATTTTGCGAACAACCGTGCGAAATATGCCAACCTTCAAGTGACATCAAGGCTCGGAAGTATTAGGAGTATTAATTAGTAAAGTTGTCAACTGATTCGGTTACATGAATTATTTTCAATTCATAAGCATATTGATAATTTTTGAAGTCCAAATCTTGCTTTGTGTTAGGTTGAAGCGATAGATGATACCAGCTATGAGACGTCTCAATCAAAACTACTTCGATTTTACAACAATGTCGCGTTTAATTCGGGTTATTCATCAAGAATGCAAGGGATGCTTTAAAACATTGTCTAGTCTATAGTCTTATTCGAAAATTTCAGCAAATACTTGATGTTATATGTTGAACCGCCAATAAGCTTATCTTCAATGGATTGTATAACTTAAGCTGAGATCAAATATAGAATAAAGTCAAAAGTAATCTGTGATTTTTTTTGCATCCGACTTGATTGCAAGCGAATTGCCAGTTGTGCAAAATGACCGTGAGCCTTACTCAAAGTTCAACATAGAAATGCTGACCTTCTGAAGGTCTGCTAGTTGCGCCAATTTGGTGACGACAAACGCATAATTAACAACTATTATTTACTAGCCAATTTTATCTTCTGGAATCGTTTAGTCCTAGTCCTTGCTATATACTCCTTACATGAGCTTGCACATTGGATTTGTGAATTAGCTCACGACTTGAAATTGTGAACATTTCAATGCAGCCTCAGTCTTCCTGTGTTGATTCATCCTTCGTATCCTCCTACATTTTAACCTTCCTTTCACTACAGATCCTGCTAATCACAATTTCACAGTCAAAAGTTATAAATTCCAGCCAGCTTAGCTATTCCAAATTATTTGTTGCATGAGTAATTCATAACATCACAAGTAATGCCGGCTAGACTTGCCTATTAGACTGAATTGAACTGAATCAGAATGCGTACTTTGATGTGTTTGATTGTGACTTCTCAAAACAATTGCAATCGCTGAACTGCAAGTCAGTTCAACGAACAAGTGTGTCAACGCATGTGATTAGTGCATCTGGGTGACAACAGTTCTGTAGGCGGAGATACTACGATGGATATAAAATTGTGATTCAAAATCAATTATTGCCAAATTGGTTTAGCGTTTGGTGCTGTAGTTTGGCAATTAATTGAGCGAAAACCGGAGAGAGAGTTCCAGACAGAGAAAATGGGGAAAGGAATAGGGTTTTCAAGCTGGATGCAATCTTCAGAGAAACCGCAAAAGATAAAGCATGAAGTTCCGGGAGAAGTAAAGTGAGTACATAAAATGAAAAACTGTCACAAATCGCAACATTGTTGCAATCTAAATTAGTAAATTTACCCTTCTCGCATTTTTGTATCGTTCAGGCCGAAAAAAGCGAAGCTGATCGAGTTCGCTCCGTTGAGGGTTCCATTCGAAAGAAGAATGCAAACATTGGCTGCGTTACTTTGGATTAGCATTTTTGTTGTGATACTACCATTTGCAATTCCGATAATGTTGTACGTTATTTTATATACGAGATGGGGATTTCTACCATTGATGTACATTGCCTGGATTTATATTGACCGAAACACCTGTAATACTGGAGGCAGATAGTGAGAATAGATTTGCCAATTTCTTGCAAATTATTGTACAAAAATTAAACGTTACTTTAAACTGTTCTTTTAATGACTTGCAGTCAATTAGGTGCAAGGCACTGGAAGATATGGCGATATTTCCGAGACTATTTTCCTATCAAATTGGTCAAAACTGCTGAATTGGATCCAAAGAAAAATTATTTATTTGGTTCACATCCTCATGGAATTCTATGTAGCGGAGCTTTTGCTTGTTTTGGAACGGAAGCACTGGAAGTTAGCAAAGTGTTCCCTGGAATAACGCCTCACCTCTTAACACTTCAGATGAATTTTTGGATTCCATTCTTTAGAGAACTGGGAGTCTCTATGGGTCAGTAAAATCTCAGTTCATGTTTAAGGTTTACTGATTGTTAATGTTTAGCAGCATTTCGGACTAATTCTATATTTTGTTATTAATTTATAGGCATGTGTTCCGTGACAAAAGAAAGTATAAATTATCTGTTAAGTTACCCGGGAGGTGGGAAAGCAGCCGTTCTAATTCCGGGAGGTGCCTCCGAGTCCTTAGAATCGCACCCAGGCTCTTATGTTGTGCACCTTAGAAAACGGAAGGGATTCGTTAGACTGGCACTTCAGACTGGGTATATATTTTGAGTGATTTTACTACTATGCCTTTGGAAAATGATCAGAATTCACAAGTGCAATCGCAATTCCAGAGCGACTTTAGTTCCAGTCTTTTCATTCGGAGAAACGGATATCTACGACCAATTCGACAATCCGGATGGGTCCACTTTAAGAAGAATTCAAAACAAATTGCAAAAGACAATTAATTTTGCTCCCATTTTCTTTAATGGTCGTGGAGTATTTAATTACTCCTTCGGTGCACTGCCCAAACGCAAACCAATTACTACAGTTGGTAAGAAAAAATGAAAATCATCAAAAAATCTATAAGAAATATTTCAAAAACAAGCTGATTAATTCAAAACTTGAATGTCGCAATTCAACAGTGGGTGCTCCTCTAGAGGCTAAGCATATACCTCAACCTACAAAAGAAGACATTGACTCAGTTCACGAAATGTACATCGAAGCGCTAACAAAACTTTTTTACGAGCATCGTAATAAGTGTGCGGACCCAAAAGCAGAAATTACGATAATTTAAATCTCCTCGTAATAATTAATTTATTGTATACAAATGAATGCAAATCCAAAATGGATACACGGCTCTATCAAGAAATTTGCAATCTTCTTGGTCCAAGAAATAAAAATTAGCCATCCAGTCCCAACGATTATCTGAGAAATATTTTCTTATGCATAGAAGCTCAGACATGTGTCACTTTACGAGGTCAGCAGGTCAACCATTTCCTTCCAATCTCAATCTTTTGCTTTGGAGTAAATTAATCGGCCGCCGAGACATTTGGGTTCGTACTGACACGACGACTTACTTGTTGATAAGAATTTTAGTTTTGTGTATTTTCACATACACATTTATAAGGAGATATTCTTAAGTAACATATCGTTACAGTTGGAGTCACGACTTTTAGTATTAGTACTTCTGTGGTAGGCACTTGGCTTTTGGACTACTTTAAAGAGTATAGTTTATTGACATAGCCAGAGCTAGAAATTGATTCAGGATCAACTCCAATAATTATACAATTTAGCTTTAAAGTACAGACACTCTCCAGTTGCGTGCGACTGTGAGGATTATCAAGATGGGGAAGGAAGGCTCCGGGATTTTGAAGCAATCTCAAAGTTCAGCATCCGCAGCCGATGGGTATGTATCTTCAAGAAACTTATACCATTATTTGATTTCTTATGTCGAAATGAACATGCTTTAATTTTCTAATTGCAAAATTGTGCTTGTGTCGAGGAAGAAGAGAGAAGAAAAAATGGAAGGTGGAATTTGCACCGTTGAATGTCCCATTTGCCCGAAGAATGCAAACTTTGGCAGCAATGTTTTGGCTGTCTTTGTTCCTTGTCGCAAACCCGGGAGGTGTAATCCTGTGTTTTTATATGTTTTTTTATACGAGCTTGTGGTATTTACCACTAATTTATATTACCTGGATTTATTTTGACCGCAACACCTGCAATACTGGGGGTCGCGGGTGAGTAGAAAAAAATTAAAGTAGAAACATGGAGTGTTTTGGAAAATAATGTTCCAATAGAATGTGCGAATAAGCAATTTGCTTTTTAAAAAATGCAGTTCAAAGGCAGCGAGAGAATGGAGCTTTTGGAATTATTATCGAGATTATTTCCCAGTAACTCTAATCAAGACCACAGATTTGCATCCGAAGAAAATTCCCAGGATTAACCATCCATTACTTAACACTACGAATGAATTTTTTGATGCCATTGTTCCGAGAAATTACAATTGTATTAGGTGCGCATTTTGATGATCAATTTTAATTGCTAAACTAATTCCATAAGTTTAGAGTTTTAAACAATATTGCTTGATTTCTAATGAATTGAATTTTTTTTAAAATTTTTTGTTTTTACTTTTACCGAATGAGTCGGTGCAAATATCAAATTTATTAATCGATTATGAATTGATAATTATGAATTGAATTAACTTGAAAGGGATGTGTTCTGTGACGAAAGAAAGCATTAATTATTTGCTGAGTTATCCGGGAGGTGGGAAAATGGCGGTTCTGGTCCCAGGCGGGTCTCAGGAGGCCCTTGATGCCCATCCGGGCGTGTACGCAGTGATTTTAAAAAAACGCAAAGGATTTACGAAACTTGCGCTACAAAAACGGGTAAAAATTCACTTGCAAATTTTCAAAATGAGAATATACAGTGTTAGTGCTATATTTTTTTTGTCCAGAGTCTCACTAGTCCCGATATTCTGTTTTGGAGAAAACGATATCTATGAGCAGTTTGAAAATCCTGAAGGATCTCTCATAAGAACGATCCAGAATAAGCTACAAAAAACATTTGCTTACGCACCGGTTATAGTGAATGGACGAGGTATTTTCCAATACACTTTTGGACTTTTGCCCAAAAGAAAGCCGTTGAACGCAATAGGTATGATATGTTCCCTGATCACACTTTGAATAGTTCAAAGTGTTAGGGTGAACAATTTGAACAATTATTGTTCATCTTAACTATACAATATTATATGCGAATATTTTGTTTGCAAAAGTTGGAGCCCCACTTGAAGCTAAATATATCAAGCAACCAACACAAGAAGAGATTGACGCTCACCATCAACAATACATAAATGCTTTGACGAAACTATTTTATGACAACCGAGACAAGTACGGAAATCCAAACGATGAACTCAAAATCATTTGAAGGAAATCTTCAAGACCCCTTTCAGGAATATTTACGGGTTCTCAAATAATGTTATTTCATAAGTTAAAGTTTCATTAAATTTTGATTCTGGTTATTTAGATAATAAGTAGTGCTGACTAAGAGTGATGGTCTGTCATTCATTCGCTTATATTTTCACATTTTCATGTTCATTCATTCAACTCTAATTCAATTGTCGCCCTAATAAATCGTGCCTAAAACTATTGGAGCGTCTATCCGAACTTTCCGAACATAAGAATAAGGCTTAAAGTAACTGATCTAATCAAAGTCAGATAGGAGGTTCCGCCCCATCGCCAAAGTTCATCAGATATCGCATCGGCATGTTCCATATGTATATTCTTACTCGGCATTCTAAGAAACATTACACAGATATATTCTAAATTCAATGTGCTCACATTAATGCAGACCGTATTTTTCTTACTCCGGCTGACTTGCATATTTACATCGCTGTCACCTCTAGATTTCAGAGAGAATTGCGGTTAGTATAGGATTATTTGTGGCTGACTGACTCTTCGCAGTGATAATTAAACAAGAGTGATGGCGTAATTGTAATTGCGCCGCTACAGTCACTATAAGACTATTAATTGTATAAAGTCTTCGATTACTCTGCTTATTTCAAAATTGAAGCTCTGGCACAGCTGCACTTTTATTTTCAAGATGGGAGACGACGATCAGAACAGCGAAAATCCTGCAGTTTCCGAACAGAACAATGAAAAGCCTGTAGTTTCTGCACAGACCAACGAAAAGCCTGCAGTTTCCATACAGAATCAGGAAAAGTCTGGAATTTCCGAACAGAACAACGAAAAACCTGCAATTTCCGAACGGAACAACGAAAAGCCTACAATTCCTGAGCTGCCGTGGCCACAAGCAATTGGAGCGAAAACGTAAATTGAAATTAGATTTATGAGTCTTACAATTAGCTATTACTTTTCATTTTTCGCTTTGAAAATTTTGAAATTCATTTCGAATTCATTTAGAAGTACACAGAATGATGTAGAGAAGAAAAAGAAGGAAATTGAGTTTGCACCATTAAGCGTGCCGTACGAGAGAAGAATGCAAACTTTAGCTGTTTCCGCGTGGGCGGCCATATTCTTTGTGATCAACCCGGGAGGGGTCATTCTCTCGTTTTACATCTACTTTTACACCCGATATTGGTATTTAACGTTACTTTACCTAGTTTGGATTTACGTTGATCGCGATTCCTGCAACACGGGAGGTACGACTTGGTCAACTTCGGTACGCCACTGGAAGTTGTGGAAATATTACAAGGACTATTTTCCAGTAACTTTGATAAAAACTACGGAATTGGATCCAACAAAAAATTATTTGGTAGCATGTCACCCGCATGGAATTTTGAGCAGCGGAGCTTTTGCTGTTTGGAGTACAGAAGCTATGGATATCAGCAAAGTATTCCCAGGACTTACTATAAATTTCTTAACGCTTCGACAAAACTTCATGCTTCCTTTCTTAAGAGAAGTGTCATACGCATTGGGTATTAATTTTTTTCTAAATTATGAACAATTTTACGTTGAATGCTTTTACTTACATGCATTTTAATTTAAAATTATGTAGGGATGTGTTCGGCGTCAAGAGAGAGTATGAATTATCTACTGAGCTACCCGGGAGGTGGGAAAATGGCGATCCTGATTCCTGGAGGTGCGGCGGAGTCACTTGATGCCCATTCTGGCACTTATAAGTTGAAACTTAAAAACCGAAAAGGATTCGTTAAACTTGCCCTTCAAAATGGGTAAGTCGGCAACATAACTATTTCAAAATTCTGATTTAGCTCTTAATTTGTAATTCTGCTGTAATCCCTTTAGGGTATCTATAGTTCCAGTATTTGGGTTTGGAGAAAATGACATTTATGAACAGTTGGACAATCCAGAAGGATCACTTCTCAGAACTTTTCAAGAGAAAGTTCAAAAAAAGATTGGGATTGCCCCCGTAATCGCTAATGGACGTGGACTTTTCCAATACTCTTATGGAATTCTCCCCAAAAGAAGTCCGCTGGTAACAATTGGTAAGAACAAAACCATAATCTGCACAAATTCGTAGAATATTTAAGAAGAACATCTTTAATACGTCAGATCGCCTTCAAAGAAGATAGTTTCCAAATAGACACAAAAAATCATCAGAATCGAAAAGCTTTTAAAATTTCGAATGTAGTCTAACGAGTAAGTTATAGGGCAACTAATAGGTTATTTTTACGAATTTTAGTCGGTGCACCAATTGAAGCTAAACATCTTCCTCACCCAACAAATGAAGAAATTGATGCTCATCATGAACTCTACGTTCAGGCCTTGACAAAACTGTTTGACGACTACAAGGGAAAATATGGAAAACCCGGCGATGTGCTCACACTCGTATAGATTTATCATGGAGCATTGCTAATCAACTCTTTGCAGTTCTAGTGTATTCTATTCCAGTTATTCAAATAAATAGAAGCTGGATGAAAGAAAGGTCTTTGGTTAAGAGAAGAGTTTATTTGTTTTAACCACGATAATTTTAAGCCAGCTCAATTGGTCATTCATGAACTATTAAGCAAAGCGTATACAAAGCATACAGAATGAAAGCTATTGAATAAATACGACTTTGTTAGTTAAGTTAAACTTTGAGATTTAAATAAATTAAAGTTACTGTTGGTTGTTCTGAAGAGATCCATTACATTTTATCTAAATATTTCTGTAAGTCCGTTTCAGAGAAAACAGACTAACGTATGTATGGTTCCGCCACTCTTGAAAACCAAATAACCTTTTAACCAAATAGTTCAGAAATCAAAGGCAGAGCTACGTACTGACCGGTTTTCAAAAATAAAATACAGATAAGAAATTTATTTTGGTCTCAACTGGCTTTTGTTGAACATTTGTGTCTATGAATTCTGAGTTAGTTTTACGCGAAAAGGGTTAGCAGCGAGTATTAATTTTTCTCGGTCAAATAATTAATGTTCGCCTTTCATTACATCCGAAATCAAATACTGTAAGCCGTAGCTGTGTACGCCAATCGTTCAGCTCAAAACCGGAATCAGTTGAGAGGAAAAGGTAGAGAAAAATCAATTTTATAAAATACAAATCTGAAGGCAAACTAGCTGTTGTTAAAAAGTTTAGTTTATATAATTCGATATGCAAGAGTAGAGTTATGCTAAAGCAGACAGTAAATCTAGTGCAAATTAAAAGCGAAAGTTTTCGATTATAAGTGCACTACTTGAGTAGTGCCGTAATTAACAATGACAATAACTAGCGAATCAAAAATGTCAAATATGAACAACGCGTACAAATTTAAGTAGCAACCCATCATAATATTTCATAGTTACAAAGGTACTAAGTTCGTATAGAGTCTGTGGGAAAACAATGCAATTATTCTCTACCTGAAGATCGGAGAGCGTGGAGATGACAATGAAAATGCGTCAGGAGTAATTTTCACCTGGCAGCAAATTACAAATTGCGAAACTGCTTTGCTACGATTCAGGTGTTACGCCATAACTAATTAGTCATAATGTACGTGACAACTGTTGGAGGTGGAATGACAAGAGTCAATATTTAACAAAATGCTAGTACATGTACTACAGCTTAATCGAATATTGGTTTATCCATTTAGTCTGAGCCGGATTATGATATAGTTTTCGGGAAAATTTGCCGACTCGGTGTGATCAGCAAAATTGTCGTGCAAAGTGGAACAAACTTTGGAAAAACCCTAAAAATGATTTGTCAGCTATGTGCATGAAAATTCTAGCTTCAATAATTTGCACGATTTTGGGTACAAGAGAACGTGATATTAGAAACGAACGAATGTGTTGGATTAACAGATGACATTTCATAACTACATAGATGATCCAAATACATAAGAATTATAAAACACGAACAATAAAAAATACTGATTGTTGACAATAAGGGTTCGACCGTTTGCATTTTGCATTACACTAGTAGAGAGATTACGGTTCTGGGTTCTTCACATTAAGAAAAAATTTTGCACTCTGTAAAATTCATTCAACTTAACAATGTAATGACTACGAGCGACTTTTACTTTTCTCTTGCATTCAACAAATTCACTGCTGCAAATCCGCGGGCACGCCTCTAATTAACTCGTCGGAGGTGATATAAGTCATCCAAATCTTAAAGAAATGCCTTAGTTTTTAATTGAATCTCAGTGTTGGTTTTACCAACTCCTAAACGCAGCAAAAAAATATAATGTGTTCTTTCCATTCCAAGTTTGCTTTTCTTCTAGCACTCAATATACTCTTCTTCGAACTCACGGCTGGAATTACTACGTAAGTTTCAAAAAATATTTATTTGCAATTTGCACAAAACGTTTGTGATATTTTAATTGATTTGTACTGAATTTGTAGCGGAGTTACTCCAAATTCTGGAACAACCAAATCAATATCATTTGAGAATGGATCTGCACCGGATTACTATCAAATACGAAACGTTGACAGTGGAATCCAAGTCCAGGACCAGAAGCATGTCCCTTCAAAATTGGATCCTATCTATTCATCAACTAATTTTAAATCTCTACCCCATAAGAAAGGCAAGGCAGATCCGCGGACTGGAATCAGCGTAGACAAAACACCGCCAGATCTTCAGGTTCAGAAATACGAAATTTGGAAGAAAATCCTCAAAAAAATTTCTCGAAATTTAGATAAATATGTTTTTCAATTTAGTTCGGATTAGCTTTCACCGTTCCATTCGTATCACTGTCCACGGATCGGTTGTTGTCCACCGTTTCCGGGCATCGAGGCTACAATTCGTTGTCTGACATAATGAGTATTTTAAAACTTAATGTTGGAGGATTGGTTCTGGCTGCTGTGGTTGGATTAGCAGCACTTCTGTTCGTCCCTGCAGTTTTTGCAGGGAAAGGACAAGGGTTTGGAGGACTGTCAAATCTGATTCAGAACACTTTTATGCCTGGATTTTTGGACACCATGTTACCAGGATTTGGTGGCTTAAATAAGCCAATAGGATTTGGACAATATGACAGTAATTACAACGATCCGTACGGAAACAATTTACCATACGGCTTGAATAGAAAAGGTCTGCATAAATTTACATCTACTTCCAGATTAATTCAAATACAACCTAATTATTGTTCCTTTTTTATAACAAAAGATAATGACGTAAGATCACGTTCCGTGAATGACAATCAAAACAATGGGACAAGTGTGTTTAGTCAAATCACAAATGTTGTTGGAGATTATCTTGGCCAAGCACAATCATGTGCTCTTTACACAATGTGTGCCCGTGGAAGGGAGGAGAAAATGGCTTCAACGGCTTCGCGGCCAAATTCTGGAGGTCATCGAGACGGTCGCAAAACGAAATTATCAACACTTGACCACGCGATTGAAGTGATTCAAGGGGTTAGCAATGATGTTCCAGGACTAGACCAATTCAAAGAGGCTTATAATTTTGGACGAAGTGGAAAGATTGAGTGTGCTGCCAAATTCAAGGACTGTAACGTTGAGGCTACTTCGCAAATCAAAAACTATATTAACAACATTGGGGAATACATATTTTCTTAAGTTATAAAGTTTGTATAACAAATTGTATACGGTTTCGGAAGTAATAAAACTGGGTTCAAAAGCCAAGCATAACTCATCGGACTGTAATAATTTGTAATCTTTCACGTTTGGATTAGAATGATTTGAAATTCAATTCAAAATGTGCCGTTTTTCCCAAGATCAATAATAAAAATTTTGTTTTAGGCAAATGGGAATTCAATGCGATTAGTCAAAATTTGCTTCAATTCAAGTTCGAATCCATTCTTGATATTTATTACCCTAGAAGATGAATTGGGTTGGGTAATAGCGCAGTGCAAATGCAACAGGTACATTTTTTCGCACGGCACCAATTCCTATATAGTTTATTTTGTTTCGAAAATAGCAATGAAGTTGACATCAATCGAACTCATTAAAATTGAGTGAGCCATTCTGAGTTACGGTTATGGTGGAATATGTTGAGAAATCCTCAAATCTAAAATAATTGATTGACATGTTATTTACTATTAATTTGTAAAATCCTATCTCATCGGACTTTCAAGTGCAAAATAGCAATCCAGTGTAAGTGCTTTACGGCGTTTTTCTAATTTACACTGTGGAAATATTTCATGATTGATAGATAACAATTTTGGAATTTCCAATCTAATGAATGCGCTTAAACCTAATGT